>CM064907.1:30758000-30973000 GCA_030347415.2 Decapterus maruadsi | reverse complement strand
CCAAAAAAGCTTTTACACAGCAGAAAATCACGTTGCTTGATCGGAAACTGTTTAACACTAAAAAGCCGAACCATGGCATGATAATGTAGTCTGATCCGACACTAGACTGCGCTCTGACCTGCCGTGTTTTTTAATCCTCGGGTACCTGAGTAATAAATTCATAACCGAGTAGCAGATTGCTAATCAAGTACTCGAGTACCCGGGTAACCGTGCACATCCCTAATGAGGACAAACTCCTGATCCCAGTAGTTCATCACCGTGACGATGAAAGCTGCACAGCTCATGTTTGAAACACTCTGAGATTTTGGCTTCAGTATAACCTGTGTTGGGACGAGTCAGACTGAGACAGAGGACGTCAGTGGAGTGGGTGGAGCTTCACTGTGGCCTACACCACCTCTGGATATGGTCTGACTGATGGGATCTGATGTCATGATGTTAATAGCAGGTGTGAACGGGGCCATAGAAAATGTTCCAGCTCCTCCTCCTCTATCAGACAGTGTGTGTGGCTGCAGCAGCCTCTCCATACCTGAGAGAGTCCAGTCTCCAGTCTGGATCCTCCAGTCCAGCAGACAGCAGCTTCACTCCTGAGGCTCCTGGATGGTTGTAGCTCAGGTCCAGCTCTCTCAGATGGGAGGGGTTGGAGCTCAGAGCTGAGGCCAGAGAAGCACAGCCTTCCTCTGTGACCAGACATCCTGACAGACTGAACACACACAACAACACACAGGAACCCTCTGTCAACACCTGCTGCTGTGTTCAAGTGGCATCAGATAAACAGCTGGATGGATCCTCACCTGAGAGTCTCCAGTCTACAGTGTGGACTCTCCAGTCCAGCAGACAGCAGCTTCACTCCTGAGTCCTGCAGGTTGTTGTTACTCAGGTCCAGGTGTCTCAGACTAGAGGACTGGGAGCTGAGGACTGAGGACAGAGCTTCACAGCTTCTCTCTGAGAGGTTACAGCTGCTCAGTCTGAAGAGATGATCACGAGGAATTAAAGAAGAAAGGAGGTTGTTATCTGTCCTGTTGAAAAGACAGAAGTGTTTTTATATAATGATGAATAAATCCAACTGTCTCTCCACTTACAGAGCTTTGTTGGAGGCTTTGACCACTGGCAGCAGCCTCAGAAGAGTCTCCTCTGAAGCAGAGTATTTCTTCAGGTCAAACTCATCCAGATCTTCTTCTGATGACAGTAAGATGAAGACCAGAGCCGACCACTGACCAGGAGACAGTTTATCTGTGGAGAGACGTCCTGATCTCAGGGACTGTTGGATCTGCTCCACTAGAGAACCATCATTCAGTTCATTCAGACAGTGGAACAGGTTGATGCTTTTCTCTGCAGAGGGAGTCTCTTCAATCTTCTTCTTGATGTACTGGACTGTTTTCTGACTGGACCGTGAGTCACTTCCTGTCTGTGACATCAGACCTCGTAGGAGATTCTGATTGGTCTTCAGTGAAAGACCCAGGAGGAAGCGGAGGAACAAGTCCAGGTGTCCATTTGGACTCTGAAAGGCCTCGTCCACAGCGCTCTGGTAGAAAGGTGTAGATGTGTCTCTAAACACTTGAGACCACCGAGATGTTTGTTGTTGTGACATCAGGTTGAGTCCAGAGTTGATGAAGGTCAGATGGACATGAAGAGCAGCCAGAAACTCCTGAACACTCAGATGGACGAAGCAGAACACCTTGTCCTGGTACAGGCCTCTCTCCTCTTTAAAGATCTGTGTGAACACTCCTGAGTACACTGAGGCTGCTCTGATATCGATGCCACACTCTGTCAGGTCTGATTCATAGAAGATCAGGTTTCCTTTCTGCAGCTGCTCAAAAGACAGTTTTCCCAGAGACTCAATCATCTCCCTGCTCTCTGGACTCCAGTGTGGATCTGTCTCAGCTCCTCCATCATACTTGACCTTCTTCAGTTTGAGATGAACCACCAGGAAGTGGATGTACATCTCAGTCAGGGTCTTGGGCAGCTCTCCTCCCTCTCTGGTCTTCAACAGCTCCTCCAGAACTGTAGCAGTGATCCAGCAGAAGACTGGGATGTGGCACATGATGTGGAGGCTTCGTGAGGTCTTGATGTGGGAGATGATCTTTCTGGCCTGCTGCTCATCTCTGAACCTCTTCCTGAAGTACTCCTCCTTCTGTGGGTCAGTGAACCCTCTGACCTCTGTCACCATGTCAACACACTGAGGAGGGATCTGATTGGCTGCTGCAGGTCGTGTGGTTATCCAGAGGCGAGCAGAGGGAAGCAGGTCCCCCCTGATGAGGTTGGTCAGCAGCACGTTGACTGAGGTGGACTCTGTCACATCAGTCAGGATCTCAGTGTTGTGGAAGTCCAGAGGAAGTCGACACTCGTCCAGACCGTCAAAGATGAAGACCACCTGGAACTGATCAAAGCTGCAGATTCCTGCTGCTTTGGTTTCAGAGAAGAAGTGATGAACAAGTTCCACCAAGCTGAACTTTTTCTCTTTCAGCACATTCAGCTCTCTGAAGGTGAAGGGAAATGTGAAGTGTATGTCCTGGTTGGTTTTGTCTTCAGCCCAGTCCAGAGTGAACTTCTGTGATAAGACTGTTTTCCCAATGCCAGCCACTCCCTTTGTCATCACTGCTCTGATTGGTCGCTCTCTTCCAGGTGGGGCTTTAAAGATGTCTTCTTGTCTGATGGTTGTTTCTGGTCTGTCTGGTTTCCTGGACGCTGTTTCAATCTGTCTGACCTCATGTTCATCATTGACCCCTCCAGCCCCTCCCTCAGTGATGTAGAGCTCTGTGTAGATCTGGTTCAGAAGGGTTGGGTTTCCTGCTTTAGAGATCCCCTCAAACACACACTGGAACTTCTTCTTCAGGACAGATTTGAGTTTACGTCCACAAACTGGAGCAAAATGTCCTGAATGAAAACACAAGAAATCAGACCAATAAGAAATATAACGTGTTAATTCCTCTAAACAACAACTATATGAACATGTTTCCCTCCATGTGTTGATGTCAGTGAACGTCTCATTTGTCCATCATGTTGAATCTTTAGAGAAATCCTCTTACTGCTCTGCAGACGCTCAGCCAGCTCCTCCTGCTTCATCCTCCTCAGGAAGTTCACTGTGATCTTCACTAATGCCTCTCTGCTGCTCCTCCTCTGCTCTTCATCCTCCTCATCCTCCCTCTGACTCCCTGAGCACTCTGGGTAATCTGGACTCAGAAGCTTGTGGATCTTCTTCAGCTCGTTCTTGACAAAAGTGAGCATGTTGTCCTCCAGCAGCTGGAACAGAAACTCTATGAGTGACAGCATCAAACTAAAAGCATGGAGCCAAACATCAGATCCATGTTGGACAGACTGACAATCCACTGGTGTCAAAGTGCAGCATGGAGATGATGGTGAACACAACAGATGGAACAGCAGCTGTTGGACATGTCCTCACCATAAATATGGAGTCCAGGTGTGTTTGATGCTGCTGGGCAGACTGACCACTGGACTGAAGCTCTGAGCTCTCCTGCTCCACTCTGTGGAGGAATCAGTGTCAAGTCAACATCAGGACAGAGAGATAATACAAGATGGACTTTATATGTCCCCTGAGGACGTTCACAACAGACAGAGACACTTTGGATTCAGACCTGGTCCAACAACACGTCGTACAAACTGGTTCTTTTCTACAATAACCTGAGTCTGACTGTCAGTTACAGCTTACATCTGATCAGCTGATCCACGTCCTCCTTTAAATTCAATGAACCACTCCTTTGAGTCGTCGCTCTTTAAAGACAGACAGCTGGGTTCAGGAGAGTCTGGTCTCTGCTGCTGGATCCTGAAACAACAACACAACTGATAAATGTGCAGGTTGGAGACCTTCAGTCTGTCTTCAGTCTTTCTGACTGTTTTAAATTCTGACCTTTCAACATCAGATTCCTTCAAGTTGAGTTGATGACGACCATTGGACTCATCGTTCTGCATGGACACACAGCTGGATCCAGGTCCAGGTCCAGGTCCAGCAGGCTGATCCATGCTGCTGAGCTCACACACACTTTGTAGCTTGACCTGCAGAGGAAACACACATCATTCATCATGTCCATCATGTCTCCAGCTGCTCCTCCTCTGATTGGCTCTTCTTCTCTGCTTCATATCAGTGTCAGTTGAATGCAGTCACACAGCAGTGAGGAAGAGGAAGCTGCCATCAGCTGCTGTACTTCTACTATCAGTCCACTAGATGGCGTCATGAAGCTGTAGCCTAGCAACATGATCCATGGACCACTGTTTCCATCCACTGACACACACAAGGACTGAGATCCACTCAGTTGATGAGACACAGTAAAGTATACAGTAGGTACTACTTCAAAGTGGCCATTTCACTCGCGCAATACGCGATTCACGCGGTTGCGTGAAATTGTAGGTCACATTGTAGCCACTAGGTGGAAGCATCGTACTGAGATGCAGCTCAAAATAATTCCGCGTTTGACCACAACGTAGCTGCAATGGAGAGTGGCGCTGTTCTCAGGCCACAGGCTGCTTCACCTCCAGCTGTGGTCGAGAGAGCTAGAGAGAAAATGGAGAGAGGGACCGTTCAATGTTGCCGTTCAATCACGTCAATGTTGTTGTTTATTGTTTCACAGTGGTTACAGTACGTACAACAGGATCAGTGGTTCTCAATGGGGGTCTTGAACCCCTCCATATTTGTGATCTCTCCTGTAGCCTGGCCGGGTCTGCATAGACGTCGGAACTAGGGGTGCGGGGGGTGCGGCCGCACCCCCTCCCATCCACCCCGTAATGGGACTTATCGCTCATTTTTCATGAATAATAGCCTATACTGCACAACTGAAAAATTGTTGCAACCCCGCAGTAATGTTCTTGTTATGATTAAGTTGTGTGATTTCTGACTGACTGTGAATGTGTGGTATGGCCGTATGGGCAAGTAGGGTATATGGTTGGATGAGAAACTGAGGGGCCAGAGTGAGGAAGACTGTGTGTGTCTGTGAGTGAGGGAGGAGCAGGGGGAGGAAGGGAGAGCTGTCATAAGTTAGTGTCATGTTGTTGTAGACAGTTACGTCGGGTTGGACGCTACAATATCAATAAAAACGTGAATTTAACCTAAACGTCAGACGCGAAATAGCCACGGAGCGAAGCCAGTTTCCATTCAGCCCCGTTAACCGATTGTTGCCAGATGCGCCAGAGCGCAGCACGCACCTCTGTGCCAGACTCGCGCTCTGTGGCGATTTGTGTTTTTCATCTGAACAAAGCGCGTCAGAGATTAATACACACATTCACGCAGGTTACACACACATACGGGCTACACATGATACACACATACCCACAGACACACAGCTGAGGGGCCGAGGCGCGGCACGGAGAAATGCGCATCTGGTGGCGTGCTCCCCGTGGGTGCTCAACCTGCTCAGTGGTTGCTCGTGCCCCGGAGCACCCACGGAATCGGCGCCTATGGTCCATCCTGCACACCTTGCAGCCCCAAACCCGCTCCATGCTGTCGGAGTTGGAGAAGCTCATAAAGCTCTGTCTGGCCCATGCCCATATCTGTCGCGGCATCCGAGCGCTCTTTCTCTGCCTTGCGCAGATTGAAAACCTGGCTGCGCAATACCATGAAGCAGGAAAGACTTACGCATTTGGCCATTATGAATGCGCAAAGTGACCTTATTGATGAATGCGATGTTTCGGCCCTGCTTGAAGAATTCATCAGCAGGTCAACTGAGAGAAGGTCCACTTTTGGAAAAGTGTGAAAGCCCTTTGGAGCCCAAACTGTTCTTTTTCTGAATGCTGCCTATATATATAGCCTAGTGTTATGTGTCTTAATAAAGGCTTGAGTTATTCATTCATTTTTGTTTCATTTTCTTAACAATTAAGATGCTGCATTATAGTTCGTTAATCATTGATACTGTGCGTCTCTCCCCCGACCCTCCCAAAAAAAAATCCCGCCCCCCCTCTCAGAAAATAGTTCCGACGTCCATGCGGGTCTGACTCCGAGTTGGAGCAAATTGTCTCCTATCTATTTTCTGTAAGTTCTTGTGAATGTAACAATCCGCTCAGAGCTGACGACCGCTCGTTTAACTGCTTCGTCCGTGCCAGCAGCCTGGACCCGATGCGACTGGACTCACGAGCGGAGCATTAATACACACACCTGTCCGCAGCTGCTTCAAACACATAATTTGAAGGGACACATTAGATGTTGATTTTGATAGGACTACTTGAGCGACAACGGGCTGATTTCAGCCAAGAGCAGCAGGTTGTTTTAATGGAAAGACGAGCGATACAAAAAAGCTGATCACAGCCTGAAGCAACAGTGTTGCTGCAAATTAACAAGTGGAGGCTGCTTTTAATTTCAGACAGCTGAACATTGCGCTTTTAAAACGAAGCTTATCAAAACAAAAAACTATAGTAAACTGTCATTTTTTAAATTTGTGTTATATTGTTTTCATAGAATGCGAGTGTGTTTTATTGAAAGCGAGATTTGAAAATCATGAAAACCAAAAACATGGACCAAAACGGCTCAGTAATATGCACAAAAATCCAAACGAAACGAAAATGAACTAAAAAAAAAAAACCTAAACATCATGGTCTCAATCTGTGTTTTAGCCTATGGCTCTGTGCGTCTGGCGTGTCTTGGAGTGTTAGGAGAGCTACTGTAGGAACCGGTTTTTCTGTTCAGAGCAAACAGCTGTGAAGTACTGTGAGGGGGAGGGTGGAGCTGGACTTTTGTCTGACAATGAATGAAGTATCCACAAACACACCCATTGGTCAGAGATAAAGAGGATGCTAATGTGTCGCAAATGTGTTACATTGTGTCCAGCTGTTTTTTTATTTTTTATTTTTTTTATTGTAGTTTGTAAGGTACAATTATGGAATGAGGGAGGAGGGGGTTACAAGCAAAATTATAACAGTTTCAGATACATAATATCATGACAGGCAGGAGAGAACAAAGAACAGGTACATCTTATGTTTTTTTTTTTTTTTCATATTTCATACAGTTCGTTCAGTACAGATTTTTCCAAAAACATGGATAGTGTTATGGTTTTTATGGCTTTCTTGTTTTCAGATTGACTGATGAGGTTGATGTATTGCTTGATTTCGTTCTTGAGACAGACAGTGCAAAGTATTTGATTTGTAAATTTGCAGTTGTGAATATGGGCTTTGGCTAAAAATAAAATCAGATTAATATATAATTATAAAGTATTGGTTTGATTTGGAAGCCGTGACTGAAAAGAAACCAAACAATACATTTTGATACTCCAAAACAAAGTTTTTGTCGAAATGCTGACAGATAAAGAGGGTTACATTTTTCCAAAAGGACTGCAGATGAGGACATGACCAGAAAAGATGCTGGGAGTCTTCTGGGGCCTGTTTACAGAATGAGCAGAGTTGATTTATATCCTTTTTATATCTTTGCATAAATAAATTGGAGGGGTAGATGCGATGGATGAGTTTAAGGGATACTTCTTTAACTTTGTTTGTGATAAAATATTTGTAGGGGAGGGACCATATGTTTTTCCAGATCAGATTTGGGAATAAATGATTCCAGTATGAGACTGCGTTGGGAGTACTGACGTTTTGTTTTTGAAATAATGTACGTACAGTACGGTTATTTTTGGTTGAGAAGCAGATTTGGCCAGTTTCAGTCTGTACAGGGTCCAGAGGTAAGGGGTCAGATTCAGATAACAAGGCATTTTTAAATAACAATATCACTCCAGAAGGTATGGCATCAAATACTATTGCATATTCCTTAGGT
This sequence comes from Decapterus maruadsi, assembly GCA_030347415.2. Classification (NCBI taxonomy): domain Eukaryota; kingdom Metazoa; phylum Chordata; class Actinopteri; order Carangiformes; family Carangidae; genus Decapterus; species Decapterus maruadsi. The sequence continues at coordinate 30,965,295 of CM064907.1, read as the reverse complement.
GGAATAGGGAGCATATATTTGTTTAAAAATTCTGTGTATGATAAGAGTGTGCCGTTCGAATTAAAGAGCTGACTGACCAAAATGATGCCGTGGGTGAACCAGTTCTCTAAAAAAAGTGATTTGTGTTTGTACAGTATGTCCCTGTTATTCCAAATATAATATCTATGGGGTGTAAAGTTATGTTTGTAAATCAAAGACCAGGAGAGAAGCATCTGTTTATGAAAGTTGGCTAGTTTTATGGGAAGTTTATCAATATTGTAAGAGCAGAGTAACAGAAAATTAAGGCCACCAACTTTGGAGAATATATAGTTGGGAATGAAGTTCCAGATTGAGGTTGGGTTTCTGATGAATTGTTTGATCCAGTTGATTTTGAATGTGTTATTGAGAGTGGAGAAATCTAAGAAATTGAAACCTCCATTCTCATAAGAATTCATTAAACTTGATTTTTTGATATAATGGATTTTATTTTTCCATGCAAAATTATAAAGAATTTTATCAATGGCAGTGGTGGTCTGTTTATTTACTTCCAAAGATATTGCAGTGTATGTAAGCCGGGATAAGCCCTCTGCTTTAGACAATAGGATTCTGCCCTGGAGGGACAGATCTCTCTGAAGCCAAGAGTTAAATTTTTTCTGTGTTTTTTCTATAATGTGGCTAAAGTTCAGAGAGCATCTGTTGCTTGTGTTTTTGTTGATGGTGATTCCTAAGTAAGTGACAGACTCTTTTACAGGTATGTTGGAGATAGATGAAAGAATACAGTTTTTCAGTGGTAACAGTTCACACTTACTTAAGTTCAGGTGAAGACCGGATGCACTGGAAAAAACTGAAATTCGGTCAATAGCAACAGAAACTTGTGAGGCATTTTTTAAGAATAAGGAAGTGTCATCTGCTAGTTGACTAATGATGATTTCTTTGCCTGCTATGGATATCCCTTTGATGGGGCTCTGCTTGATAAAATCAGAAAGCAGCTGAACACAAATCAAAAACAAGTATGGTGACACAGGACATCCCTGTCTAATACCACAAGTTAAATCAAAACGTGGAGAAGTTCCTGTCTGCATTTTGATAGAGCAGTTTGCTTTTTTATACATAGTTTCAATTGCTGAACAAAAGTACTTACCAAAACCAAGTTTCTGTAACGCCTGAAACATAAATTTGTGTTCAATGGTATCAAATGCCTTACGAAAATCCAGAAATAAAATAAAACTGTCGTCAGAGCAGTGGTCAGCATAATCAATAAGGTCCAGGACTAGTCTTATGTTGTTGGATATGTGTCTGCCTTTCATAAATCCTGTTTGTGTTTCATCTATGATGTTATCGAGTACTGCTTTAAGTCTTTTGGCAAAAATTCCTGCTAAAATTTTATAATCATTGTTGAGGAGACAGATTGGTCTCCAGTTGTCTATGAGGAGTGGGTCCTTATTGGGCTTAGGGATGAGTGTTAGGAGCCCTTGGTTCAAGGTAGGAGGAAGAGTCTGATTATAGATGGTTTCGGTGAATACACCATGGAGGAAGGGGGCAAGTTTTTCAGCAAATGTTTTATAAAATTCAGATGTTAAGCCATCAGTACCAGGAGACTTGTTTAGCTTAAGTTGCTGGATAGCAGAGCTGACTTCTTCTAAAGTAATTTGCTTGTCACAGGTGTCTCTCTGGTCATTGTTAATACATTTTAGTTGAGAAAGATATCCAAAAAAATAATCTGTAGCATTTTTATCATAGTGTGATTTGTATAAATTCTAATAGAACATTAAACAATGATTGGATACTTTCTGTGGGTCGTCTGTGACAGTCCCATCGATGTTGAGTTTTTGAATACAGTTTGTTTTACTGCGTGACTTTTCCAGTCTAAAAAAATATGCAGTGTTTTGTTCTCCTTCCTCCAACCATTGTTTCCTGGATCGTACATATGCTCCCTCTGCTCTGACTCTATACATTTTATCTAGTTTAATCTGTTGTTCAATTAATTCTTGTTTTTCATCTTCTGTCAGATCTTCAGGCATACACTTGAGTGAGGGTAGCAATTCTGGTTACTATTTTTATTTCTTCCTCTTTTCTTAATTTGGCCAAGGAGGATCCATATTCTCTCAGGTATTTTGCTATCTCGAATTTCAATAGTTCCCAGTTATTAAGAAAACATTTATCAATTAAAGCTCTGTGCCAGTAAAATTTTATTAGGATATAAATTTTTTCTACAACAACTTTATGTTTTAAGACTGAGTTGTTGAGTTTCCAGTATGAATTCCGGTGGGTAGTACTGGCGTTAGGACTAAAATTAATTTGGAGATTTATAGTTTTGTGATCTGTGAGTGGAGTGGGCGAGATGTTAACACAGATATTTTTTTCATCTAGACTACTTGAAATTAACCAGTAGTCTATTCGAGATCTACAAGAGCCAGTTTTGTTTGCCCATGTATAGGACTTGGTATTTGGATTCTTTTTCCTCCAAATATCGACTAATTGGAATTTCTGCATAAATAACATTATATTAGTTAGAGAATTTGTTCTATTTGTTATCTAAATTTGGGTATTTAGATAACCAAGAGAGAAAACATGATTCCAACGTGTCAAATAGAAAGTCATTCCCAGTTTTTGTATTATAACCATATACATTGGCCAGAAGGACTATAATGTCATCAAATTTAATGATTAGTACAAGAAACCTACCATTTGGGTCATTCTCTGAGTGTAGTATGGTTCCTTCAAATTTGTTTTTCAGGGAGGTTACTCCTGCTGAACGTTCTGAGCCATGTGAGAACCATATGTCATTTCCCCACTGATTTTTCCAGAATTTAATATCATCTGCAATTGAATGTGATTCTTGTAAGAAACAGAAATCAGTCTTTTGTTGTTTAATAAATAAAAATAAGGCTTTACGTTTTAAATTGTCTCGCAAGCCTCTGGTATTAAGTGACAACACTGATAAGGACATTACAAAAATGTATACGAATAACTAAGAAAGCCAGAGATAGCCTTAATGTTTCTCTTCATAATTAAGGTTTTTAATTCTAAGTCTCCTGCAGTCAACAGATATCAGAAGTATAAAAATAAGGCAATAATTCATGAACCCCCTCATCTTGAAATTAAAAACAAGGCACTCACACACCTTTCTTAGGATGAGTGCAGAACATAAACACCAGCTTCTACAACATTCTTTCTACAAAAGAAGAAAAATAGTTCTTGCTCTGAGATCCAGGGCACTTGAACTGTGGAGGTTAGTTAGGGAGGTTTTAAAGGAGAAACTAGGTTTCCCCAGAAGGGGAATCGTTTAATTCAGATATGAAATAACATAAATTAATTTTGAGTAGGCTATGCAATATCATATACAGAGGTAAATTATAAATAAGGAAATAGTTGGGGTCATATATTAAATATTTATATGCACTACTATGCACACAATATAATTACATGATAGAAAAAAAGGAAAGAAAATAAAAAAAATAAAAATAATAATAGAGTATGAATAGAGTAAATAATAATGGTAATACTGAAGAAAATTGCAGCAAAAAAGTTGTTCATCATTAAATTTAAAAAAAAAAAAAAAAAAAAAAAAAAAAAAAAAAAAAAGACACAGTGCATAGTAATTAAGAGGGGGCAAAATATCAAGTTAAGTCAGCTAATAATTAAATATAAATAATAAAGATGATAAAGAAAATAAATGGGTGTTCAAAAGGTTCATAAAGTAAAAAAAAAAGCTAGCCTACTATGTTCAGGGAGAAAAAATAAAGGTGTAGGAGCCAATTTGAGTTTGTTTATTAAATCTGTGGTGTTGTTCTTGTGAGAGTGAGAGTGTGGGCCCTAGATTGGCAGACCGATCGGAGTCAACTCGCAGCGCAGCTTCGCCACGTCAACCGGGTGTGTCCAGGCGCGTTTTGCAAGAATCGTGAGCCGCGAAGTCCGGTATAGACCGGCGCACCCACGCCCCTTGCACCTCCTCCAAGCGCAAATGCCGAGGAGGGAGGAGTCGGGGGCGTGAGGCAGGCAGGAGGAGGAGAGAAAGGCTGAAGTGGGATTAACACAGCCGATTCCGATTTTCACCAATCAAATGAGCCCCTCTCCTCACCTTTAACTGAGCCGCGGTGATGTCATTTCCTACTTTGACATGGACGGAGGAGAGGAGGAGACAGCGACGCCACAGGCCGAACCTCTCCCAGGAGGAAACAGCTGTTTTGGTCCGGAGGTCCGAGCTCAGAGTGGCTGAATAATGAGTTTAATATCCTTAAACAGGTTTGATCTGATAGGCACTGAAAACCGCTGGCCAGTGGAAAAAAAAAAAACAACTAATAAAGAAACTCACATTTATTCAAACCCTGTGAGAGGTGAATTGAGTTAACCTTATATTCCTGTGAATGTTAATGTAAACCCAGCGCGAGGCAGCAGTTAAAAGAAAAACATGACGTAGAGGGAGACCCCCCAGGAAAGAGACTTACAAAAACGTTACAGTGTGTCAGTTGTTTTGTTTTCCTGCCTGTTATTTTGTTGCTGGGCTTTTCCGCTGGTAAATAAACTTTTTTTTATAAACTACACAAGATCCGCTCAAGATTCTTGGATCCGAGTGTAACATGTAGCCTACACTAATCACAATATAAACAAACACCGTAACAGGGATGGAATCCGCGTAAAGGACGCTCTCGCTCTCTCCCCCCCTCCCTCCCTCCCTCCCTCTCTCTGTCTGTCTGTCCTTCTGTGATGAGACAAACTATATACTGACTATCTGACACCGAGGCTGTTGTGGTTGAGAGATGTTTGTTTTTTGTTTTTTATTACAGCTGCCTGACGTGCTGGCCCGTTGATAAATTAATAAGTAAATAAATAAAAATAACGCGGATCATCACATCTCAACACGGTAGTGACATGCAGTCCCTCAGTCCGCAATCCACAGCTCCAGTGCCAGTTCGTCCCTGCTGAGTTAATTCAGGTGGAGTTTTCATTACGCTGCCAACAGCCTTTGATCTGACGTCAGATGTGACGGGACACTCTTTATAGATAAAAATTCACGTGTTGATTCCATTAGTTGCATTAAATAGAGGTTATTGTGGTTATTTATTGCATCTAAATGCGTCTGGAACAGTGGAAACCTGTCTGTGAGGTTTTGCTGACGTGTGTGGACTGTTCGCCGGTCAACCAATCTCCCTCTCCGCCAGCTCCGCTTCGCCTTGCCCCGAGATAGACCTGCTTTGAGGTGGTCTGCTTTCGGCGCAGAGTCGGCGGGACATTTTCTCACGAAACTTCCGCTTCACCAAGCTGGATCTGTGACACCGCCTCCTGCTGCGCCGCCACACCCATATTGGCGGAGCGCGATCTGCCAATCTCCCGACTAGACTTTGAGCCAGTCTGCGCTGCTTCAAACTTGCAATAGACGGGCTGCGATACCTTGCGCCACCTGCGCTGCACCAGGAAACTAGGGCTCTGTGTGTGACTGGGTGTGTGACTGGGTGTAGCCCCATCTGGTGGGCACCTGTGAGGAGGGTGGAGCCAGAGGACCAGAGGGCTCAAATCCAGCACGGCACAGCAGCCAGGGGTGGTTTCTGGAAAAGGCAACAAGTTTTTGACCGTGCGGAGGCTGCATCCCTGCCTAGTCTCAGTTACTTTATTTTGTATTTTTTATATTTAACCATTTAAGCACTCTGTAATCCAATAAATGGTCAACCGGAATACTTTCTCCTGTTCATCTTCTTTCACATAATCACCTCAACCTACTGCACGTGTCAACCTTAAACCTGGACCAACCACCACAAGAAGCAATCAAAAATTGCTCCTACAAAAGTCAAAAACTTGCCTGCAGGAATGAAAGGAACCTTGGATGACACAAAGAGATGGAACAAAGGAGCATCATGTGCTGAAGGCCCAGAGTGAATCCAAGCCAAATCTCACCAATCGGTACGTTTATCCTGACACGGTGAGCCAACCCAGTCGCCAGGATGAAATGTCGACATTGGACGTTTCTGCAAACCACGGAAACGTCCGTTTTCAATGTTTTTGAGCTAAATTACGTCCAATGTCAACATTATGTTGGTCGCGCATTTTACATGGGCCAAAATGTGTGTCGTGGTGGATGCACGCATTTTCAGCTTCAATCAATCAATACATTACGTGAATACGACAATATTTATTCAGCATTTTGGCCGCAAAAACAACATTTCAACATACTTTTATGACATGTATAACGAGAAATGTGTGTTTTACTTTCAAAATCGATGTTGAACGAATTCAAATTATGTTTTGTTTGGCAAATTGAATCAGTAAAATGTGTATATTGAACGTTATATTTATTCAGCTTTCTGGCCGTAAAAACAACCTTTCAGGATATATCTGGCATTGTTTGAGGACATTTCTAGCGAGAAATGTATGTTTTACTCTCCAAATATATGTTGAATGAAAGCAAATTGTGTTTTATTTGTCCTGTTCATATGTGCTTGTGACTGTCGAGCCGCTTGGCGTCATGTTGCCATAACAACGGGCTCCAGAGACTCCGTTCCGGAGTCAAGACCATGGATGTATGAAGCCGATCGGCCGTGATGACGGATGATGAGGTACCTCCACGCTTTTCCAGCCTGCTAAGAAATGTAAACTGCGATGTGACCTCATTTTAACCGAAAGTATATCCATACGTAGGTTTCAAACGAGTTAGCCTACAGCCCGGACCCATTTCACCAGCCGACCGACCGACAGCTTCCGTGTGCTGCCGAGGATATGACGTCACTGCCATGGCGCCAGCGCTGAACGCGACAGCGCCACCCATGGCGTCTGGAGCAGAAGGCATCCATGACCATGGTCTGGAACTGTCACCATGAGGAGTGAAAATTAAGCCATGTTGATTTAATTCAACAAAATGTGAATAAACAGTGAGGAATCAGAGTACTTAGAAAGCTCTTTATGAATAAAGTCCAAATGATTGAAAGTTAACTCAAGTCCTGTATATGTTTTTATTCCAGAAAACACCCCCACCCCCCTAGTTCTCCTTCCTAGGAACCTAAGTTTATAATACAAGTCCAAAGCATGAACCCATCCACTGTAGCAATGTTTATGCACAGCTGCACCACTCCTCCAGCTCCGTTATTTCTGGTTTTACATTGGACAAACTGAGGCCTACATTTTCAGGAGACATATTTCCATACCTTCCACATGCTGAAACGTTCAGAGGCCTAGGGTGAGGGTCAGATCCGTCTGATCTTCACAGGGGTCAAAGGTCAACTTTTCATGTGAAATTTGACAATTTTAGCACTAATTTTAGGGGAAAATCACCAATGCTTTGAGCTGGGAAGGTGAGCTGTTAGATTCTAGTTCATACGGTGCATGCAAAAAAAATCAGAGCTCTACTCCAGTGGGTCAAAAATGGCCAAAAAGCAACGGTCATTTCTAATCAGGTGTATCTGATGAACTCACAACAATGGTCAGACACACCTGGATTATTCAGTTTGTACAACAATAAGATCAGAAAGTAGGGGAGCTGTGCATAAAGCCAGTTGGTCAAAGGTCACAGGGGTTAAACATCAAAGTGAATCCAGCCATTTCCTAATAAAACACACACGCTTTAAGTAATCATCATGAAATTTGGGTCAGTTGTATATCAGAGAGTCCTCTATCAGAATATTGTGTTCCCGTTGCGCTGGGGCCCCCAGGGGGGCCAATTAGCTTTCCCATGCTCTCACAGAGTTGGGTGTCGGGGTGATGGATAAAGGCGTACCCATGAGTCCACAGGCCAAGTTTCAAGTGATTCGGTTGGTTTCTATGGAAACAGCAGCCTCAAGAAGACAGAGGAATGCGGCTGTTAAAAGCCCCGCCTCTCAAAAAGTAATGGCTCAATCAGGACCAAACGCACATCAACGCGTTCGTCTTGGGCCCCCGGAACCACTGATATCAAATTCAGAACTGTGCGACTTTTGGAAATATTTTTCATCCATTTTGGTTTTTCTGACTCAGAGGGTCTCTCAGGCTATAAGTCTGACAGGCTCTGAATCTGAAAAGCAAAAAAACACAAAAACACATTTCCAAAAGTGGGTACGCCTTTATCCATCACCCCGACACCCAACTCTGTGAGAGCATGGGAAAGCTAATTGGCCCCCCTGGGGGCCCCAGCGCAACAGGAACACAATATTCTGATAGAGGACTCTCTGATATACAACTGACCCAAATTTCATGATGATTACTTAAAGCGTGTGTGTTTTATTAGGAAATGGCTGGATTCACTTTGATGTTTGACCCCTGTGACCTTTGACCAACTGGCTTTATGCGCAGCTCCCCTACTTTCTGATCTTATCATCAGATACACCTGATTAGAAATGGCCGTTGCTTTTTGGCCATTTTTGACCCACTGGAGTAGAGCTCTGATTTTTTTTGCATGCACCGTATGAACTAGAATCTAACAGCTCGCCTTCCCAGCTCAAAGCATTGGTGATTTTCCCCTAAAATTAGTGCTAAAATTGTCAAATTTCACATGAAAAGTTGACCTTTGACCCCTGTGAAGATCAGACGGATCTGTAATCACAAACACTGGATGACCCCAGGCCTCTGAACGTTTCAGCATGTGGAAGGTATGGAAATATGTCTCCTGAAAATGTAGGCCTCAGTTTGTCCAATGTAAAACCAGAAATAAAGGAGCTGGAGGAGTGGTGCAGCTGTGCATAAACATTGCTACAGTGGATGGGTTCATGCTTTGGACTTGTATTATAAACTTAGGTTCCTAGGAAGGAGAAGGGGGTGGGGGGGTGGGGGGTGTTTTCTGGAATAAAAAAATATACAGGACTTGAGTTAACTTTCAATCATTTGGACTTTATTCATAAAGAGCTTTCTAAGTACTCTGATTCCTCACTGTTTATTCACATTTTGTTGAATTAAATCAACATGGCTTAATTTTCACTCCTCATGGTGACAGTTCCAGACCATGGTCACGGATGCCTTCTGCTCCAGACGCCATAGGTGGCGCTGTCGCGTTCAGCGCTGGCGCCATGGCAGTGACGTCATATCCTCGGCAGCACACGGAAGCTGTCGGTCGGTCGGCTGGTGAAATGGGTCCGGGCTGTAGGCTAACTCGTTTGAAACCTACGTATGGAAATACTTTCGGTTAAAATGAGGTCACATCGCAGTTTACATTTCTTAGCAGGCTGGAAAAGCGTGGAGGTACCTCATCATCCGTCATCACGGCCGATCGCCTTCATACATCCATGGTCTTGACTCCGGAACGGAGTCTCTGGAGCCCGTTGTTATGGCAACATGACGCCAAGCGGCTCGACAGTCACAAGCACATATGAACAGGACAAATAAAACACAATTTGCTTTCATTCAACATATATTTGGAGAGTAAAACATACATTTCTCGCTAGAAATGTCCTCAAACAATGCCAGATATATCCTGAAAGGTTGTTTTTACGGCCAGAAAGCTGAATAAATATAACGTTCAATATACACATTTTACTGATTCAATTTGCCAAACAAAACATAATTTGAATTCGTTCAACATCGATTTTGAAAGTAAAACACACATTTCTCGTTATACATGTCATAAAAGTATGTTGAAATGTTGTTTTTGCGGCCAAAATGCTGAATAAATATTGTCGTATTCACGTAATGTATTGATTGATTGAAGCTGAAAATGCGTGCATCCACCACAACACACATTTTGGCCCATGTAAAATGCGCGACCAACATAATGTTGACATTGGACGTAATTTAGCTCAAAAACGTTGAAAACGGACGTTTCCGTGGTTTGCAGAAACATCCAATGTCGACATTTCATCCTGGCGACTGGGTTGGGTGAGCGGAGCCCTGTTAAATGTTTTTGGACTAAATAGATTTGAAGAATCTTGAGTTGTATTTCTGAAAGAAAAACACTTTTCAGTTTGTTAAAGGGCTCCTGTTTTCAGTTTCAAAATGGAGGCCACTGACTCACCTGATGTGTTACCTGCTGACTCTGAAGAGAAAGAGAAAAAGTCTGAATTAGAAAAGAAGAAAAAGGAAGCAAAAAATGCCAGAAAGAATAAACTTGCTTCTATGACTCGTAGGATGAACAAGTTAACTGCACTTATGTCTAATCCAGCTAATTTGGAAGCTGTAAAAGAGCATTTTCAGACATACACAGAAAAAGAAGAGGAGTTTAAAGAATTGCACATGCAATACCAAAATCTTTTGACAAAGGAAGAGCAGGTACAAGACACAGAGCAATGGTTTGAGCCCAAAGGAGCTAATATTGATGAGTTTAAGTCCAAGGCTAAGGAGTGGATTCAGTTCTGTGTTATTCCACCTCAAAGAGAGGGAGAAGAGGAGGTGGGCCCTGGGGACAGCATTTCCTCAGTGAGTCGAAGATCTGGGAATTCAGTGTCAAGTTCATCCTCGGCCCGACTGGTGGCACAGGCCGAGAGGGCAGCACTATTGGCCAAAGCTGCAGCTGTAGAAGAAAGACATGTTTTAGAAGAAGAGGAAGAAGATCTGGTTAGGAAAAGAGAAGGAATAAGGAGGCAAAAGGAAAAATTGAACTTTGAAGCCGAGTTGTCAGCTGTAAATGCCAAACTTGCAGTGTTGGCTGGTGGGGAAGAACAAGTGGCTTCTACCCCAGCGGATGGCATGGAGGCATATTTTGAGGAGAGGAGATTGGAGTTTGCTGACATGGATACACTGCAGCCAGTGGCTCACTTACCTGAAGAAAGAGTGGTCCGTCCCAAGGACGTGGCGCACCACATATCTATTCCTTTGTTTCAGATACCCAGGAGCCATGGTCTGCAGGGCGAGCACACAGGTCGTTGGCTGCTCTCGGAAGCTCAGGAGACAGCACCAGGAGCACAACCTACACGGTCTCAGCCAGCTGACCATGCAACATTGAGAGGTAAAGCTGTTTCACAACCTGAGGTGAAACCTGTGGAGCACGCAGACAGAACTGAGCTCAGTACAGAATACAGACAGTTAGCACCCAGCAATGTTATTGCAAGTACCCAAGCAGAAATGGTTGGTGCTTTGTCGTCAAAACAGGAGCGAGTGCAGTACAGGTCACTGCAGGAACAGATATCTTCTAATAATCTACTTGCAATACTAAATAGACAAAATGAAATTACATCCATGCTTGTCAAACAGCAACAATTATCTACATTGCCACCTAAAAGTGTCACAAGTTTTGATGGCGACCTCTTGCAGTTTAGATCATTTATGGCTTCATTTGAACACAACATTGAGATGAAAACAGATAATGGGCAGGACAGATTGTTTTATCTTGAACAATATACAAAGGGCCACGCCAGAGACCTAGTACGAAGCTGTCAGCACATGGATGGAGAGCAGGGTTACCTCAGAGCCAAGCGCTTGTTGCATGAACATTACGGCAATGAGTATAAACTCTCCACCGCTTACATTGAAAAAGCCCTTAACTGGCCTGCCATAAAGCCTGAAGATCCAAAGGCCTTGAGTGAATATGTCATATTTCTTACAGGATGTTGTAATGCCATGGTACAGATGCATTATATGAATGAACTGAACGTTGCCTCAACCTTAAAGGCCATTGTCATGAAATTACCCTTTAAGTTGCGAGACAAGTGGCGAGCTAAAGCTCAAGAGATTCTGGAGGGCAACAACACGATAACATTTATAGATCTTGTACAGTTCATTGAGAGACAAGCAAAGATATGGTCCAACCCAATATTTGGCGATATACAGGAGACAGTTGCAAATAGAAGTAAACGGCCCATTACCAGCAAGTCAATTTTCAGGCCCAAACTTAATTATGCAACTAATGTGGCAACATTAAGCACCCCAAGAACTTCAAACCTGAACAGTAATGTTGATTCCCCATGTCTCAGCTGTGAAGGTGCCCACAGCCTCAAACATTGCCCTGACTTCCACAGAAAATCACACAGGGAAAAGTTGAACCTTTTAAAAGAAAAGGGACTCTGCTTCGGTTGTTTGTGTAAAGGTCACATAAGCAAAGACTGCAAAGGACGGCTGTCATGCAACATCTGTAACAAAATGCATCCCAGTGTGCTTCATATCAACTTCCAGGCTCCAGACTCCAGGACGACAGAGACAGCAAGCATCAAGAAGGTGTCGTCCAATGTTTGTGGGCATAATGGGGCCGGTAACTCCACCTGTGCATTGTCGATTTTACCTGTACAAGTAAAGTCTGTCAAAAGTAACAAAGTCACTCACACTTATGCTCTTCTCGATCCAGGCAGTTCAGCGACGTTCTGCACGGAAAGGCTGGCTCAGGTGTTGGGCTTGGTAGGAAAATCAACAACCGTGTTACTAAGAACAATGTCACAGGAAAGACCTATCAGGAGTACATTGCTGTCAGGACTCGAGGTGAGTGAACTCAAGGCTAACAACTTCATTCCCTTACCTGAAGTCTACACTCAGAGGTCCATGCCAGTAACAAAGGACAACATTCCCACACAAGAGGACTTAAAAGAATGGCCTTACCTCTGTGACCTTCAGTTACCAAAGATAGACTCTGATATTGACCTGCTCATTGGCATGAATGCAGCAAATGTGATGGAACCCTGGCAGGTGATTAACTCACAAGGAAGCGGACCCTACGCTGTAAGAACCCTGATAGGATGGGTGATTAACGGCCCGCTAGGAGGAGGCAGTGATAAAGGTGTGGACAAGGCCACAGTGACTGCCAATAGGATCTCCTTGGTTGACCTGCAGGAACTTCTGGTGAGTCAATACAACACTGATTTCAATGAAAAGGTCTATGATGAAAAAAATGAAATGTCAGTGGAGGACAAAAGATTCCTGAACATTGCTAATGAAACAGTTAAGGTCAAGGAGGGTCATTACTGCATAAACTTACCTTTCAGAGCAAATAACATCATAATGCCTAACAATCATGTGATTGCAGAGCAGCGCCTTTTGAGTCTAAAAAGGAAGTTCAAAAGAGATCCAAACTATCAAAGGGAATATGCTGAGTTCCTAGGTGGTGTCATTCAGAAAGGCTACGCTGAAATGGTTCCCCCAGCACAAGTAAAAAGAAATGATGGGAAAGTTTGGTATATACCTCATCATGGGGTATATCACCCAAAAAAGAAAACAATTAGGGTCGTTTTTGATTGTGGTGCATCATTCCAGGGAACATCCCTCAACTCTGAACTGCTCCAAGGCCCCAATCTGACGAACACACTAATAGGAGTGCTGGCACGCTTTCGACAGGAACCAGTAGCAATGATGTCAGATATACAGGCCATGTTCCATCAGGTCAAGGTAATGGAAAGCCACACAGACTTCCTGAGATTTTTATGGTGGCCGCAAGGAAACATAAATGATGCACCTAAGGAATTTCGAATGACTGTTCACTTATTCGGAGCAGTCTCTTCACCCAGCATCGCCAACTTTGCACTCAGAAAGACTGCACAGGACAATGCAAGCAGCTTTCCTCCTGAGGTAACAAACACAATCATTGAAAACTTTTATGTGGATGACAGTTTAAAATCTGTGCCCACAGAACAGGAAGCAGTGAAGCTGATCTCAAACCTCACCACAGTCTGTCTTAAGGGAGGATTCCATTTGTCAAAGTGGATAAGCAACAGCAGAGATGTCCTTGCCGCTGTTCCACCAGAAGACAGAGCTAAAGAGGTAAAAGAGTTGGACTTGAGTAAAGACCAATTACCCATGGAACGAGCCCTAGGCCTGGAATGGTGTGCACAACGTGACACTTTCAAGTTCAACATCACCATTAGTGACCGTGCACACACCAGAAGGGGCATCCTGTCTATGGTAAGCTCTATATACGATCCCATAGGCTTTTTATGTCCACTTATTCTGCCAGCCAAACTGTTGTTGCAGGAACTGTGCCGACAAAACTATGGATGGGATGGGACCATTCCCCATGTGCTAGTGGAGCAGTGGACAAAGTGGACCAGCAGTCTATCACAGCTTGCAGACTTTGAAGTTCCCCGCTGTTTCAAGCCAAAGGATTTTGGTGAGTTAGTACACAGCCAGATCCACCACTTCTCTGATGCTAGCGAGCTAGGCTATGGAACAGTCAGCTACCTCAGAATGACAAATGCAGAGGGAAAAATCCATATAGCATTTCTGATGGGCAAGGCAAGAGTTGCTCCTTTAAAGCGGCAGACTATCCCAAGGCTGGAGTTAGCTGCAGCAGCTCTATCAGTGAAAGTGGATAGAATGCTCAAAGCAGAGTTACCACCACCAACAGACAAATCTGTGTTTTGGTCTGACAGCACATCCGTCATAAAATACATCTCAAATGACCACTCTCGTTTCCACATTTATGTGGCCAATAGGACATCTAGAATCAGAGAAGCCACACAAGTGTCCCAGTGGAGACACATTGGCACAAAACTAAACCCTGCTGATGACTGCTCTAGAGGTGTGAGTGCAGAAAGGTTCATGAAAAATCCTGGATGGATTAATGGACCAGAATTTCTCTGGTCATCAGAAGAGGATTGGCCAAATGAACCAGTAAACAGGATTCAGCTTTGTGCTGATCCAGAGGTCAGAAAGTCCATAACAGTGAACGTAATTACACAGACCTGTGAAGAGAGACCCACAGACAGGTTATTCAATCACTTTTCAGACTGGCTGAGGTTAAAAGTAGCTGTGGCATGGATCCTGAAAGTGAAAGATGCATTAAAACACAGGATAAAAGATGCAATCAAGATGCAATCAAAAGAACACAGCAAGAAACATATTGCAACCAGAACGTCCACAAGGTTTGTAAAGGACAACGTGAAAACATCAATAACAGTTGAAGATCTGAAAAATGCAGAGAATGCAATACTTACCTATGTGCAGAGACAAAGTTTCCCACAGGAGATCAGAATGCTGCAGGACGGAGCATCCAGTGTGAAAAGGGGAAGCAGCATCTTCAGGCTGGATCCAAGGTTGGATGATGGCATCCTCAGAGTGGGTGGGCGTCCTAAAGGTTTAAGTAGGACTAAATGAGGTAGATTGAGCTAACAAAAGAGGAAATAAATGAAAAAAAATAAATATAGGCTATATATAGGCTACTAAACTTAATAATAATAGGAGAATAATAAAATAACCTAATTAAAAATAAAGAAAAGGGTGGGGGTGGTGGGAAGAAGTCCTCTTGTGGCAGTTGTGCAAACAGTGACCAGTCTATGGACTAAGTGTCATTTTTCATGTCATTCACCGTGATCCTTTTACCGTCAAAGAGGGCATGGGAGCCTCTGAATCCGGCCTTCTTTCCCTCTTTCCTCGCTTGCTCCACCAGCGGCCATAGCTTGTTCCGTGCGTCTTTCATGTCTTGGGTCAAATCCTCGAAGATTTTAATCTTTCTCTCCTTGAGAAGTTGAGAGGTTCTCGCATCTCTCCAGATCTTATCCCGGTGAGTGCGAGACAGGAACTGCACGATGATGTGGCGGCTGGAGTGGTGGTCGGCAGGTCGGGGTCCGAGCCTGTGGACGATGTCCACAGAGAAGTGCAGGTCCTGAGCGATGTCAGGAGAGACTTGGGCGAGGATGTCGATGATGATCTTCTTGATGTCTTCACCGGTCCGCTCTGGGATCCCGGCCACGCGGAGGTTCCATCTCCTTTGGTAGGCTTCCAGGTTATTCCATTTGTCGCGGAGCACCGCGTTTTCTTTCTCCAGCGTTTCAACAAGACTCTGCAGGGAGTCCACCTGGAGAGTCACGTCCTCCACCTGTTTCCCCAGAAACTCCAGGGAGTCTGTAACGCTCTTAATTGTTTGTGTGTTATCTTTAACAGTGGTCTCGAGAGAATGCAGTTTTCTGAGGGATTCCTCCTGCATTTTTTCGATTCTCTCCATCACTGTCATTGAAGCAGCGTTTGAAACAGTTTGTTCATCGTCTTCTAATTCACTGGCCAGTTTTTTTTATTTCTTTCCTGGTCGTCGATCTGCAATGTTTTCATCAGATATTGTAGATGGGCTCTCGGGGTTGAGTAAACCATCTCATTCCGGAACATGCGCTTCAACTGGGAGCAGCAAAGTCTGGTAGCTCTGAGTTTTTGAGTTTTTACTCAACATTTTGCTTTATTTTTGTTGTGTTTTTGTCATCTACTGATGGATGCTTCTATGGAGAGAAGAGATTCTTCAAAGATGAGCTTTTTTCATTGAAAATGGACAGATCTGGAGGACACCATCCTGTCCCAGAAGACATGAAGAGATGCTTTTGTGGTGGTTGTCGTGCTGCTGCTGCTGGTGCAAAGTTAAAGGCTTGGAGGTGGAGATGTCCGGTCCTTCCTGAGGTCGGTCATCATTGGAAATGTCGGCTCTCTGTCCAACAAGAGTGATGAAGAGCTGGAGATATTGGTGAAGGCCCAGAAAGTAGACATTTATTTTATTTTTTCAAATCATAACAACACTTGTGTACATCCCACCCATCTGAAGTTCTCCATGAAGTTGTTGCTAGGATACAGACTAAACATCCTGAGGCACTAGAGCACTGTAGAAGGATGAGGCCTGGATCATCCACTTCATGGCACCTTGACTGACTAGGAAAGCAGTGGTGGTGGACGGCTCCTCTCTCCTTGCTGCAAGTTGGAGGAATATAGTCGTGGGGCAGATCAGCAAAATGATTTGGCCCCTCCACCAATGATCCTGATCCACCCAGCTGCCCCTTCACCATTGCTCCTGCTTCATCCAGCGGTCCTGCTGCATCCGGTGACCTTTCTTCACCTGACGGTTCCTGCTCCATCCAGCGGTCCTGCTCCATCCCGTGGCCCTGCTCCACCTGGCGGTTCCTGCTCCATCCAGCGGTCCGACTCCACCTGGCGGTTCCTGCTCCATCCAGAGGCCCTGCTCCATCTTTATTTTCTTTTTTCTTTTTTTTTTTTTCTGTGTGTCATTGTCGTATAAGCTACTGGACTAATTTGAATTTCCCTCCTTGGGATGAATAAAGTATTCTCTACTCTACTCTACTCTAATTCCAAGTTGGTTTTCTAAAGCACTGCGAGCATATGAGTGCATCGCAATTGCAGGGTGAGGAGAGTCCATCAGAGACAAAGGAAAAGTTTGGTCGAGTTTCGCGGGGCAAGCCAGTTGCTCGTCAGAGTTAGGAAACTCCAAAAAGGATTTAGAAAACAAAACTTCTCCTTGAGGTTATTTACTCACAGTTCAGACAACTTTTCATAAGCTAGTTGCTTTTCAGAGCATGATTTGGCTGATGTTGTAGAGCTTAGGTGTGCAGTCACCTCACTAGTTGGGTTTCCATCCAAGTCGTATCGAATTTAAAAGCGGATTTTGTGAAAATGCGCATAAAGCAAAGCGAATTTATGCCCGTTTCCATTCATTAGTGTTTTGCGATTAGGGGGAGTGCACCGTGATATTACGTCATAAGAGAGCGTGAATGTATCCAACAGTTGACACTCAGCTGACACTCAACATCATGGACAATTTACGTACTTTCCGGACTATAGACGCACCTGTACCTATAATCCGCACCAGCTACATTTTAAAAGAAAATATATAGGCTGCACTTGAATATAAACTGCAGGTTTTCATGTTGTAACATGAGATATTTACACAGAAAGACAGTAGGGAACTTGCTCGCTTTTCCGCTGTTTTGGTTATGCTCCTCTCCTCCATGTGCATCTGTTTACATACGAAGCCGGTGAAAAATCAATAAGTTACATAACGATGTTACGGCGTGTGTTTGTGTCGTCTTAACCGTCATAAACAAAAGATTATGGGTCGCGTTTGTGTCGCGGGGTGCAGAGACGAGAGCTGGGACACCGGGGCGTCGTTCTCCATTTGTTTGAACGTGGCTGGGTGAAGTCCAGCAGCACTTCACCCACAAACTCTGCCTCAATTCGCATAATCTGTTTCCATCACAAAAACTCGCATTTCCTTTATTCGATACGCTGACAAATCCACCCCCTCCAA
The DNA here is from genome assembly GCA_030347415.2 of Decapterus maruadsi. NCBI lineage: Eukaryota > Metazoa > Chordata > Actinopteri > Carangiformes > Carangidae > Decapterus > Decapterus maruadsi. The sequence continues at coordinate 30,947,489 of CM064907.1, read as the reverse complement.
GCGTATAAACTTTTATGCGCATTTACTGCCTTTATTCGAATTTCTGGCGTTTCCATTCAAGTATTAATGCGCATTTTCACAAAATGCGCATAAGAAAAGGTGGATGGAAACGCAACTACTGAGACGCCATCACCGCCTCGTGAATCCTTTGGAGAAACATCCAAACTAGGGATGCACATAGTTAACCGTTTAACCGTTAACCGATAACAAGAACTTTGACCGATTAATACTATCGGTTATTTTTTAATTATTATTAGCTACTTTTGTGTCAACTCATGGGGGCGTGTCGACACGTGCCGACTTCAACGTGCCTTCAGTTATATTTCGCAGCAAAAAGTTACACAGGAGGACTGACAGTATGTGCAGTAGCCCCCATGAAGGAAGGTCAGACAATAAATGTACTGTAGCTACACAGACATCGATGTGCATCACCTGTAACTACGGCGCTGAAGAAAAAAAAAAAAAAAGATGTCGCTGCTCTCTCCAGCCTGTTCACCTGCAGCTCTCCTGCAGCTCCACAGAGGAGCTGTCAGAGGAGCTCTACTGTACCTTCAGCCTGGTGTTTAGCTGCACTTTGTATAAAAACAGTTCTATATTGGATGATCTGAGCACGATCAGCTGAGACAGAGCACAGTGGATGTGACATGTGCCGGTGATCAGCTGGCGCAGCGCACGTGTGTATTTCGGCAAAAAAAAAGAAAAAAAGAAAAAAAAGAGGTGGCTGCTCTCTCCAGCCTGTTCACCTGCAGCTCTCCTGCAGCTCCACAGAGGAACTGCTGTTCCTTCAGCCTGGCCTGGTGTTTGGCTGCACTTTGTAAACAGTTCTTTAATGGACGATCTGAGTAGACAGAGCACAGTGGATAGGATGTGACATGTGGCGCTGATCAGCTGGCGCAGCGCGTGTGTGCATTTAACGGCAAAAAAAAAATGGAGCGATTTTTTTTTTTTTTTTTGGTCGTGCGCTGCCAGCGTCTTAATCTTATCAGTTAACGGTTAATAATCGGTTAACGAGCGTCGGTTATCGGTTAGGAAAAAAATTCAAAATGTGCATCCCTAATCCAAACGCAGCTACAAGCACACCTATTGGTCATTGATAATGTCTATTACGATCATTACTTTCAATAGAGCCGAGTAGGTGGAATATAGTAAAATAATTTTCATTCTAGTTTTAGAGGCTGCATTTAAAAATTAGGCTTTAAATAAAATAAAGTTACTTTACATCGCGTTCATAAGATGTGTAGTGCTTACTGTTACTGAGCTGTTTTGGTCCATGTCTGTAAGCCTTTTTTCCCTGGATTATATTTTCTAAACTTACAACATTAATATAATATTGTTTTCGTTTCATTTCGTTAAGTAAAAAGAATCAATCAATCCATTTTACTATGGGATTGCAGAGCAGCTAAAAACCAGAGCACCAGTTCACTGCAGCGATTTTCACAACACTGTCTGCCTCAAGTCTGCCTGATAGCCAGTCTACGCCCTATAGACCCTATAGACTTTGTTTACCTGTTTCCATTGTCAATCCTAAGCAAATAGGCTATTTATAGCAGCAAAATGAGATGCACAATAGTAAACCATATGTGATCATAATGATGATGAGAAAAGAAAACACATTAACATAGCCTACAGCCTAAACTGAGATTCAAACCCTCATTGCAAAGTATGAGCGGAGACACATTAACATCTCTATTAATCTCTGCGCTCCATCGCCCATCGAAACAGCTGATCATGTCGGCTCTTAACACATGCCGATTGGCCATTCACGCGGCTTTGTTCTTGGTTTCGGCCAATCAGTTTGTAAGCACATGGCTAATTATCAGCTTTCAGCCAATCACACTGTTTTATTGTGAGTGTGCTATTTGTATTGTCTGCCAAAACATGGATGAATGAAACACGACCACGTCTCTTTTTTTGTTGTTGTTGTTTTTTTGATAAGTTACATGACGGTCTGGGAGCCGGACGCTACAATATGACTATTGCACGCCACCAACAGTGAATGTGTAAGCCTATGTCCCGTAACAACCCAACCTCCATGCCCCCCCCCCACCTCTAAAAAGAATCTGGCGCCGACGTGTGCACATAAAAAAGACCACAGTTAAACATAAAAGCAAAACGAAAACGGATTAACATAAAATGGGAATATCACAGATAAATTCAAAATACGGTTTGTAATAGGCCTGATAGTATAGTAAGTCTGTCCTTGCTAGAGGGACCCTGTAGCGACAGGCTGAAGGAAAGAGTTGGAATGAGGTGTAAAGCCGGTGAAGTGTTATTATTAGCTACATTCTTGTATTGAAGCAACAACGAACAGAAACATAAATCAGGAAACTGTCCATTGCCGTTCGTGCTCACTGCTCCCTGCTGCTGCATGTTGTCGACTCCTCCTCCTACTCACAGATGCCACCTGGCGGTTGTTTCGGCACATTGCTGCTTCTCATAAAAACACAATTAATCCTCTGCTAAAAAGCCGCGTGATTCGCGCGTGATTTATAGCAGGTGTAATAAGTGCAGCCCAGGAACAAAGATGACTCAGATGGGATTGTTTTCCTGGCTTTGTTCACTACAGAGGACGTGAAAACACATGTCAATAATACATACACTGTCTTTCCTGTACTGACACAACAATGCAACGCAGCACTGTTGTATTGTCTAATAGCAGGGCTGTGGTGGCTGCACTGTCCAATCCAATCCAATCCAAATGTATTTATACAGCACGATTTAAATAAAACACAGGGTTTCCAAAGTGCTTTACAGCAGGATAAAATACAACAAGTAACACAACAAAAGCACAGTAATAAAAACACAAAAGGCACAATAGGTTAGAGTAAAATAAAATCAAAGGTATAAAACAAATGAAAACAACTTCCTAATGGGTGATAGTGATTCCCCTAGAATCACAACTACTTTGGCCTTGGAGAGAGCATCACCTCAGGCCTGACTGGTTTCCCTTTGCCCCATGTGGGTGCTGTTTTGTTTTTTGTTTTTGTTTTCTTTAGCACATTTTAACATTTTGATATGAGTGATTGTCGTAATCTGAGCCACAGCTGTATGTCAGACCAAGGACTGAGATCCACTGAGTCCCTGTAGAAAACCACTGGATCAAACAAACTACAGCTGGGACACAACTTATTTCACCTCACAGCTCCACTATCACAACATTCAGTCATTTCACTCAACCTGAAAATTCAAGGAGAGAAGAACACTCTCCAGCTGCCACAAAACACAGACAAATGATGCGTTCAAGTTCCTCTCAGTCTGAGGCCACATCTTCAAATGTCTGGCTTTGTCACAGCAACAATCAAAGAGACAAAAATATTCAGTTTACAGTCAAATCAAACAGAGAAAACAAGGAAATTGTCACAACAACATTGATGATTTGTGTCCAATAATCAATAACCCAGAGTGTTTGCTGTGTGTAATCACAGACATGAATGGTGGGGACACAGAGACAGTGTCAGTGCTGCTGATGACAGGCAGTAACAGTACTGGTCAATAGACTGTAGCAGCTGTTGAAGCAGGAGTCTCTGTGCTGTTCACTGAACATCATATAAAACCCTGTGAGCCCTCAGTCCGCCACACTGAGTCCACATCAGTCCTGTAGTGTACGCCTAAATCTAATGACATTCATTCATTCATTTCTTTATTCCAGACCCCATGGGATCCATATCACCATAAAACCAGACCACTCACCACAGACAAAGTCCCAGCTGCACACAAACAACCACTATTATGCTCTGTGCTTCTGCTCTTACCGACAACACCCACTCAACATGGCGGATGTCACGGTTCTGTCGGTCCAGACTTTACACTTACAGCTCTGACTCAGCTACAGTAACATTAACACAACAACACAACGAGAAGTTGAAAAGCAGAGACCTCAGGTAGGGACTGGTGTTAACTAGGAAAACATTCAAACTCTTCACCTTACCTTCACACCAGAAAATAAACTGCCACACAAACGTTGGTCAAAAGTGAAACTATGAAAGTTTCCTGGCTTGTTTGACGTGAGGGCGTGTTCTTGTACTAACCTGCTCTACTGCTCTTTGCTCCATTTCTGTCAGTTGATAAGCAAGTGTGTAACTCTGCTCTATGAGCACGTTGGGGTTTAAAAAACAAAAAGACACTGATGCAACAGTGAGAGCGTTAATTCACAGCAAAACGTACCGGGAAGACCTTCACCTTTACCTGTCCTCCGTAACACAAGGGCAGGCGGAACCAAAGTCATCCAGTAAAGGAACAAAAGGTAGAACCAAACATTTCAAACAGTGCACCACAAAACATCCATACAAATAAAATACTACAAATGATAGGCAACAAACTAAGCTAAATTCATAACTGACATGTGTGAATTGGGAGGGCAGCGTCGAAATGTTGGGGACTGAGTTTTATTTTTTATTTTTTATCTCTATTTATATTTTATCTCCATGTAATGCAGCCACTCGCGGCACATGTATGTCCAAGACAAATTTCCCTGCTGGGACAATAAAGTTCTATTGAATTGAATTGAATTGACAATATCGCACAAAATACAAGTGAGAAATCCAGCTGCAACCTTGAAATTACATTAACAGTGTCAAAATTTTCAGCATTTGTCTATTTATTTATTTGTTTATTTAATGAGGACAATGCACGTTAATGAACATAAAATGTAAAAGTGCCAGTTCTAGCCAATGGCTAGTATCACACTGTAGTCCTCCTGGCAGGTAAGTAAGTAAAGTAAGTAAAATTTTATTTATATAGCACCTCTCACAGAGAGGACTCACGAAGTGCTTCACAAGATACACAAACACAAATATCATTAGTACACAATTAAATAATAACACAATCATCAAACATTTGTGTTAAAAGCCAATTAAAATAGACATGTAGAGACATAACAACAAGATTCATAAATAAACAAACAAAAAAACAACAACAACAAAAGAACTACAGTTAGAGACAATTCACATTATGCAACTATAAAGAAAAAAAACGCAAACAAACCAATATTTCTGGATGGGTGGATACATGGATGAAAATGCAACAATGCAGACCAGAGCAGGGTTTCTTGATGGAGTTGTGCTAGGATGGATTGAGAACACAGCGAAACCAAAAGTACTGTATGGCTATGATCTGCCAACCCCTGAGCTTCACCTCGGGTCACATCAGCATATGAATGCTGGTGGCGCAGACGTCATTCCATGTCGAAGTTGCCAAGCGACCAGATGTAAATATTTATATATTTCGGACCCGACAAAATTTACTAAATAATTATATACTATTTTGAAAAAATTCAGTAAAATTAATAGTTTTATTCTGCACCCCTCTAGACATTCTGTGGATGCATTATTTTTGAAAAATGTTTCCTTTTGATGAAAAAGTTGTAGCTATAATCTTTAAGTAGCCATGTGCGCTCTGTGGAGCGGCAACAAGATGACAACAAGGACCAGAGCACCCCTGCATTAACCTAACATTCAACCTAAAATAAATAAATAAATAAACACAGCAGATTCAGTGCAACAACAACAACAACAACAACACAGTATTAATACAGTGGTTCAGTTTGCAAGTATGGTCTGTTTGTACGTCTCCACACCTGACAACTCCATGCTGTTTATTTTATTTTTTAAAGTTAATTTTCGTTTCTTTTTGTGTGTATTATGGAGCTGTTTGTACGAAGCCCCAGACATGACATGCAAAAAAAAAAGAAGAAAAAACTGTTGGCCACGATTCATTCCCACGAAATAGTCATTTGTGGCCATGAAATAGGCGAGGTATAGCGTGCGCACGAAATAATAAAACATAGGCTATATTATTCTTGGACAGCTGGACAAGCAAATCGAGCGCACCTTCTCAAACAGGAACAGTCGCTGTTACACAATGGACAGAGATAGTCTGGTAGACTTTTATTTTAGGCTGGGGATGAACTACGAAGCCTGGCGTTGCAGGGACTCATTATCAGTGAGAGGCATTCTCCGTGCCACGCCTCGGCCCCTCAGTTGTGTGTCTGTGCCTGTGTCTGGTAGCTCGTGTGTGCCCAACCCTCTGGTCAGCATCTCTGTTAAAATGAATAAACACAAATTGCCGCAGAGCGCAAGCCTGGCACAGAGGTGCACGCTCTGGCACATCTGGCACAATCAGCACCGAAATGAAAGGCTCTGCTCCGCAGCTATTTCACGATGTTAATCACATGTTTTTATTGATATTGTAGCGTCCGACCCGACGTAACTACAACATAACAACAACTTATCTGACAGCTCTCACTTCTTCTGCTCCTCCTCACTCACTCACTCACCTACACACACACACACACACACACACAGACAAGACTCTGTCTTCCACACACTCACCCCAGCCTCTCAGTTTCTCAGCCAACCACAGTGACGGTGAATGTGTACGGGCAGGTAGGGTACGGTTGGATGAGAAACTGAGGGGCTGGGGTGAGTGTGAGGAAGACAGAGTCCTGTCTGCGTGTGTGTCCACCGGCAACAGCGGGGAACACTTTATATAGAAAGAAGGTTCTATGTTCCCCGGCAACAGCGGGGAACATAGAACCTTCTTTTTAAATAAAGGGTCCTATGTATAGGACCTTTTTTGGGAAAAAAACAGGGAACATAGAACCCGGAGAACATAGGCACGCTCCCAGCTCACGGTGGACCCACATCTGCCAAACAGGGACACACATGACATTTCATATTTCATTTAGACTTAGTTTAGACTGCTTTGTAGCCTGTGGATAAACATGCTGGTAATAACACATTTTGTGAGCACAACTAGCGTTCAATAAACAAACGCGTATTTATTCACTTCTACCATAAATGAGGACATTTCTCACAGACTTAGAGAAGAAAATATTCAAATGAGGTGCAGTTAAAGAGCTGATAATAACAGAAGATGTAACGTTAGCATCCAACAGCTGTTTATTAGCTACGACCGCTAGCTAGTTTACCTGTAAACAATTAGCATTGCTAGCATTGATTATCTTCTGGAGCTAACCGTTAGCTACAGGTCAACAATTTACACACTGGTTGGAGAAGTTAGGTCAAAAAAATGAAAAACAGCATAACGTTTCATCTACTATGAGTGAAGTAGTGATGAAGTCGTCAACCACAACAGCAACAACAAGTTTGACTCACGACAATGACTGCGTTTACATGCACTTCAGTACCCGATTTTAATTGGGTTTTTGAAGTACCCCTATTTTTGATCAAATTGGGGGTATGATGTTTACATGAACTTAGAGAAACCCGGTTATTCAGTTTCCCTGTATACATGATAAATACAGTATCCTGGTTTCTGATTACTGCATCTTACGTGCGCATGTAATATTTATTGTACAGGAAGCGTGGCTGTAATGACTTCAAGACAAGTAAGTTGTGTTGCTAACCAAATTAAAAATGAGACCTCTTCTGGATGATTAGCCTTAGCGTTACTAAATGCCAACATCCAGCTGCAGATATGGCTCATCCATCTCAGCAATGGGAGGAGAGAGCGACAGCAAATACTCAACATGTCACCTCTGACCGGCATCTGGCTGTCACTGCCATCGTGTAGGACAAGGGAGCAGTGGGTGAGAGTGCGGAGCCGTGACTGGTGGGATAGGGTCGTCCTCTCAGAGTTTTCTGATTCTGAATGGTGAGAAAACTTTCGGATGAGTAGGGCATCCTTCAACCGACTGTGTGGCATCGTTGACCCGTTCATGAGACCGGAGGAAACCGTAGTCCCAGCACCAGTTCCGTTACCAATGCGAGTGGCCATAGTGTTGTACAAACTTGGCAGTTGTGGCGAATATCGACTGGTTGTTAACCAGTTTGGTGTTCACAGAAGCACAGTGAAAAAATATGTCTACTGTATATGTTCTGTTGTGGAATGGTGGACATCGCTATGAGCCACTTCATCAAAGTCCCAAGCCAGGATGAAGCCTCCCTGATAGCCGAGCGGAATTCCTCAGGTGAATATCATCATCATCTTCTTCTTCTTCTTCCCGTGTTCCAGCCGGTTCCGGCAGGCTGTACATTATCCAGCGTAATGCTGCCCTCCACAGGTCATAAACAGAACTCAATTTGACCTCAGGTGATCGGCTGTGTAGATGGAAGCCACATACCTATCCTGCCACCTACTGACGGCTACCGGGACTTCATCAACAGAAAAGGATGGGCTTCTTATGTGTTACAGGGAGTGGTAGATGATCAATACTGGTATGACCACCCACTCCAGCATAACATAATGTTATTGTCAGTTTTTATGTGAATTTTTTATTCCAAGTTTGTATGGAATGACTGGTTATCAGGCATCCCCAAGCAAAAACCATGTAAAAATTCATAACTTCTAATACAGGGAAGATTGAGATGAAAACACACCTTGTAACAGACTATGTTAGCCATCTAACAAAATACTATTTTGTGCTTCAGTTTCTGGAGTGTGAACTGTAAAGTACCCGGCAGTGCCCATGATGCCAACGTCCTGCACCAGTCACATCTGTTCCAAAAGGCTGACCAGTTGCCCAAGGCAAGTCTGCAGTAGCTTGCACTTACTTACAGAAGTGAATTATTTATATATTGTGAGAATCAAGAGAACCTAGAGTGATTTCCTCCAGCTAATAATTATCTTCTCTTTGTTTTGCAGAGAGTTTTGGAAGTTGATGGACAGGGTGTAAATTTTTTTCATCATCGGTGACCCAGTGTAACAGATGGAAAAAGGACAGCATATATTTTGGTATTTTTTTATTTTATTATTAATTTCACCAAAATCCGTCACATGATGTGTTTTAGTTTCATTTAACGTTAAGTATTTATTATCAGTAATATAACTCCAGTTTTTGTGGATTTATTTTTATATTTCTTTTATTTTGACAAACCTGAGCTTTTATTTTGAAAAGTAGTGGACGTGACGGTGCGTAGCTTCCTTTCTGTTCCCTACTGGGAGAGGTATGTTGTCTTGCTCTGGGACCAACAAATCATACTTATTGAGTTTAAATACAAAATTAACGAAATAATGTTGGTGTATCAATGTTCTGAGATGTTTATGAAAGTTTGTGTACTGGCGTGTTTTTAAGAGCCATTTTGAGCGAGAGGGGGAGAGTTTATTCTGCTGCGATTTCTTCCTGTATATGTGTGCGTGAGTGAGCGAGTGCGTGTGTGTGTGTGGGTCGGTCCTCCATGCTGCAGCACATGCTCAATGTATTCTATTTTTTGTGTGTGTGTTAGGAGTTGTATGGAGAGGAGGCGACCGTTGCACTCACATTGTGTCTCATGCCATCGTCGTACAGGAATAAAGCCACATATGAGAAACAACCCCGTGTCCCGTGTGATTGAACGCAGAGTACGACACACACAACAGCGTAGTGGGGACCCTGCAGACCCGTCCCGGCTACACCAGCTTATCCACTGTTAGAGTGGATCATGAAGGGATACACACGGTCTCCAAGACCAACCCCTGAGCAGGACTCCTTCAATGTTGACCTTAGTGCTGCCCGTACCTGTGTGGAAATAGCGTTTGAGAGGCTAAAATCCAGGTGGAGAATTATTTTGAAAAGGAGCGATCTCCATGACTCATTTCCCCCTTACCTTATTGCAACATGTTGTGCCCTCCACAACTTCTGTGAGAAAGAAAAGGACCAAGCCAATCCAAGATGGATGCTTGAGGCATCAGTTCTGGAGGAACTATTTCCTCATCCGATGAATGTTGTCAGTGCAGATGGCCAAGCGGTTAGAGAGGCACAATTTTATGGCAGCAAACTTTCTGCTCTGTCAAGGTGTGCGTCTGTGAGCTGAAGGGGTTATGAATATGGATAAACACAAGATGTCAATTCAATTCAATTCTTTATTTTGGACACAGCGGCGGTCCATAGTAAAAAACAGTAAGAAATACAGAGAACATACAACATACGAAACAGACAAATTTCCCAGTATCACATATTTACATACAAGCTAAGACGCCAATGCCTCCAAAGCCTTGAAGTGAACCTGACCGTACTCAGGGCAGGATTTATCAGTGCAGAAATGATGCCGTTTGTTGACTTAGACATTCTACACATACAGCTGAACATAAGGTTCCTGAGTACAGCAGGACATGTAGAAACACGAGCACTCACAAACATTTGGCTCGCACTGCTCCCTCTAGGCACATTAAGAAGCATTCTCAGGCCATCATTATATGCCACCTTGAGTCTCTGCATGGAGCTCGTTTTGTAGTGCCGCCACAAGTGGGCAGTATACATTGGGGTGCAGAAAGTTTTAAAAAGAGTTATGTGTTTTTGCCCCACAATATTTTAGTTATTTTTGTAACAAATAACAAAGAAAATATACTGTAAATAGTTATGTAGTTTAATCAACAGTTACAATCCATGTTCTCATTCAATCTTTAAATACTAAATACTTTTTAAATACAGCACAGAAAAATACTGCCCAGCTGGTTTACACTTAAAATACAATACAATGCAACACAACAAAACAATGCATCCAAAAATGACTCAACCTGTTACAGTCATGGGAACAAACTTCAACTTAACTACTGTGAGATTTTTTGGAGATGTAGTCCATCTGCCTTCACTTTAATATAAAAACTGCAAAACTAGAGTTCAAAAAAAGAGGTGTCAGAGTCATTCTCCATTCCTCTTCTCCCCTGAGAGCTACCAGATGGAGGCTAATATGGTGGAGAAACATCATAATGGATGTTATTAGGAGGACTAGCATAGGGAAACCTTTGTGGAACATTAGAAGAGCCTCTCATCCCACTGAGGAGCTGGCTCACCATTTGTTCCATGGAGCGACTGCTCTGCTGTATCACCTCTGGCTCATAGCTGTCTTGGAGCTGACGCTCCATCCATTCCTTCTGAGTTTGCTGGAACCTTTCGAGGAAATCCTGCTGGCGGCCAGGGGTGTTGCGCCTTCTGCACCTTGTCCCGTCTGAAAATAACACACAAATTTGGTTAATTAATTAAATGTATCAGCAGGATGTGTGTTCTTGTAGCAACAGCCTTACTTAAGCCGCGTTTCCACTACATGGTACCGGCTCGACTCGACTCGACTCGGCCTTTTTGTGTTTCCATTACGTAAAAGTACCTGGAATCTGGTACCCGGTACTATTTTTTTAGTACCTGCTCGGCCGCGGTTCCAAAACTGGTGAAGCGGTACTAAAATGTTTTTTGTTTTTGTTTTTTTTTTAGTTTATTTATTTAGCACACATTTTAAATCAATGGTGCACGGAGGGAACGAAGGCAACAGGCTTGTACAAAGTTCCACCCCAAATTACAACAAGACATTTTTCATTGGCTAACAAACAAACATAAAGAAAAAAAGACACATAAAAAAGGGAGCTTTGGTGCATACATAATCAACGTAAGATGAGCAAAATAAACAAAAAAAGAGAAATAAAGATCTGAAAAATTCAGTAACAGGAGAAAACGACAAAAAAATAAGGGACAATAAAGATCATTAATTTAAATCAGAGAAGGTGAGATGAATTTTTAATTGCTTTTTAAAAAGTGAATAAGAAGAAATGGATCGTAATGTGAGAGGTAGTGCATTCCAAACCATAGGACCTCTATAAGACATATTGAACTGATGGTGTGTTGTGCGAGTGAAGGGCAAATATAAAGTAAGATTATTACTGTGTCTAGTGCGGTGGGAATGGACATTATGTGTGAAGGTAAAGAAGTTTTGAAAAGTGACAGGGAGATCTAGGTTCCTATAAATAAACTTATGGATAAACAAACAAATCTGATAAGTATTCAATTTGTGAATTGGTAAGAGAGAATACTTAATAAATAATGGAGCTGAAGGAGCATATCTGTTTGAATGTGAAATAAATCTTAAGAATTTCTTCTGAACAGTACATAACTTCTTGAGATGTGTAGGTGATGTGGCTGCCCAGACCATGTTACAATAATACAAATAAGGAAATAAAAAACTATAATATAATGTTAAATGGGCAGAAGAATGAATGAATGGGCACACTTTTCTCAAAATGCCCATCATCTTTGTTAATCTTTTGCATGTAAAGTCAATATGATTAGACCAGTTCAGTCTTTCATCGATTAAAATTCCCAAGAATTTGGTGCATTTAACTTGGATGATCTGTTAAAGTATAATTTGGCTTGCTCTATGGGATAAGACTTGTTGGTATTGCAAAAGATTACAAAGTTACATTTTTTAACATTGATTATTAGTTTATTAAGTTGAAACCATTTAGAAATAGAAATTAAATCATCATTTGCAGAATTGATCAAATAATTAAAATTGTTATGAGTTGCTATTAGATTAGTATCATCAGCAAATAATACGGGAAGGAAATGTTTACAAGATGAAACTAAATCATTTATATAAATCAAGAATAATAAAGGGCCCAAGATAGAACCTTGAGGCACCCCGTGAGAAATACTGGACTTGACAGAAGAGTGGCCATTGAATGTAACATATTGTTGTCTATTAGATAAATAGTTTTTAAACCAAATTAGGGCAACATCCTCCACACCGTATCGATTTAATTTAGCAATCAAAATGTTGTGGTTAACAGTATCGAATGCTGTGGTTAAGTCCAGAAAGACTCCAAGGGCAAACTTTCTCTGGTCCATAGCAGACGAAATAATATTAGTCAACTGAAGTAGAGCATGCTCTGTAGAATGTTTTTTACGAAATCCATACTGGTGATCATGTATAATATGATTTACTTCTAAATGCTTAAAGGATAACTTTCGTTTTTTACAACCTGGACCTTATTTCTAGCATCAAATACGATCATTTAATCACCCTGACAAGTTTGGTGTCATTTGGAGTCGTTTTGACGAAATTAGCCCCAATCGAGCGGCGCGTATATCCGTATAATGCGAGAACACGGGGCACCCAATGCAGCCTCTAAATAACACATTATCCGCCGAAAAATTTGTTCATTTCGCCAATATTTTGTGATGATACACTAGTGTTATTCCCCTCCGAGCCCGTGGTGGCATGTTATCAACATCCGGCTCCTCCAGGCTGACCTACTAACCTCTGATCTGGATGATGTCATCTCTGACCGGTGCCCGGCTCGTTCTGATAATAATCATTCCGCTTCGGCATTTGGGTCCTTTTTAGCTCAACTAGCCAGAGCTGTAGTGAGGATCCAGGCTGCGGAGAGGAAGCCTGTGGAAGCTGACCGAAGCTGAACATCATCCAGCTGCTCATTTTGTTCTGACGAGTCAGAAACATGCAGAAACGGACCATAGCATTAGCGATAGCAAGTTAGCCGCGCCGCGCCGCCGTCGGAGATGACATCATCCAGGTCAGCTGTTAGTAGGTCAACCTGGAGGAGCCGGATGTTGATAACATGCCACCACGGGCTCGGAGGGGAATAACACTAGTGTATCATCACAAAATATTGGCGAAATGAACGAGTTTTGCGGCGGATAATGTGTTATTTAGAGGCTGCATTGGGTGCCCCGTGTTCTCGCATTATACGGATATACGCGCCGCTCGATTGGGGCTAATTTCGTCAAAACGACTCCAAATGACACCAAACTTGTCAGGGTGATTAAATGATCGTATTTGATGCTAGAAATAAGGTCCAGGTTGTAAAAAACGGAAGTCTAGAATAAACTATCTTCTCCCGTAATGCATGGCAATATGGAAATAGGTCGATAATTTCCAAAATTGTCAGCATCACCCGTTTTAAAAATGGGGATAACTTTAGCAATCTTTAAGTCATGTGGGATATTTCCAGATTGCAGAGATAAAGAAAGAATGTGAGTTAAAGGAGAAACTAAAAAATCAACAGTTTCTTTTATCAAAATGCTTTTTATACCATCGTGTCCTGGAGCTGTATTCTTCAGTTCCATGATAATGTTTTGGACCTCTTGTATAGTTGGGGGATCAAAGGTGCTGAGAGGAGGATAGTGTTGAGAGGAGGATAATGCCCCTTTATAAGACTACAGGGGTTCTCATCGGCATCCGGAAAGGTTGATGCCAGAACAGAGCCAACATTAACAAAAAAATTATTAAAGCCATTTGCTATTTGATCAGGGTTTGTAAACGTCCCCACATTCCCACACATTGTTGCTGGTGATGCAGCTGATAATTTCAAATGTGACGTGTAAACATTGCGGACCGCTGATTGGTCAGAGACTGGTCAGACAGTCGTCACCGGTGGCCGTGGGTTGTTGACAACGACGCTGGCGAAAAATCAATATGGAGCGGCGGATAACTTTATATAACACATAGGATGTTACAATGTGTATATGTGTAGTCTTAACTGTCAAAAACAAAGGCTCACAGAGCTGGTTTGTGTGGCGGTGCAGCAGAGAGGAGAGGAGAGCTGGGACACCGGGGGCCAGATGTTGCGAGGTTGGTTTTCAGCCGTGAGAGGTCAGGTGAAGGCAGAGAGTCTCCGTTGTCACTCGTAAAAACTCACAACGCATGTAGTTAACTATCAAATTACCCCGGAGCTTTTTAATTAAGGTAAAAATGTGGCATAACCACGGGGAAATCATGTTTACAGTTTCATTTTATTTTGTTAAGCGCCGCCGGTCGCTATGACAACCGGCCACTCTAAAGGCGGTACGATCTTGTAATGGAAACGCGGCGCAAAATAGTACCTGGTACCCGAGCCGAGTCGAGTCGAGCCAGTACCATGTAGTGGAAACGCGGCTTTATTCATACTGTATGTATTTTAACTGTAATGGGTTGAAAAAACTAATCTGCCACATGTGATATGGGCTTAGTATTAATTATTTATTGAGATTATTGCATGTACATATAAGTGCCTCAGATACATTTGTGATGCACTAATCAGCCACACAATTTCATCTTCCTGCCTAATAGGTAGTTCTTTATGTTTTTATGTTATTGTTTATAGTAGCCTCAAGCTGTGATGCGTTGTGTGTTCTGACAGTGTCCTATCATAACTAGCGTTCCCTCTTTGAGAAATTTCAACTACAGTGGCTTTTCTGTGATTAGCGCATGCTCCCCACCTGCATTATTAGTTGCTGTGTTGGAGATGCTTTGAATACTCTATGTTTGTGTAAAACAGTGCATAATTTAAGATAATATAAAACCTAAATAAACTGTATTGCATTGTATCTTATTTTTTGCAGTCAGGTACATTTTCCTGGTTACCTTTACATCCCAATTTCACTGCATATATGGTAATGAGTATTGGAGTATTCATTTTCCGCTTGTTTTACATGATTGACCCATTAAAAAAATTGTGAATACAAATACTGTAGATTATTTAATGAGGGTACTCAAATATAGAAATTACTTAAAATGTCCATCCATGTTAAGTTTTATAATTGGAGGGCCTGTCAACCAATATATAGCCCCATACTCAGTCACAGGGTCAAACTTAAAGGATTTGCAGTAGCTACAGATAATGACATGGGCTGTAACTTGTGGTATATCACTGGTTACCTTGTTGTGTGGATCGGGAGGATGTGAACGTGTCAGCAGAAGGATGCACAGAGCTTCCTCCAGCAGATGCAGGGAGGCTATCAGCATTTAAGGAGTCCTCACTGTCCTCAGCTGCAGGGGTACTGGCTCCTCCTGAGCTTAAATCAGCTTCAAGGTCATCATCTATAGATAAGAACATTAGGTTAACATCTCTTATCTACTGAGGATATATGGGCCTAACCAGTGGTGGCCTAAGTACTCTTACAGTAAGTTAACGTTAGGCTAGGTTGTGTAAAGTTGGGATATGTCTAGGAGTTATATTTAGTGCATATAGAATACAGGTAGTTATTATATTATTACTGAATTTCCCCTCGGGAATGAAATAAAGTAATCTATCTATCTACTAGTTAGTGACCACCATGGTTTGTAACGTTGATTATGTGGCAACGGTAGACCTTACCTTCGTGTAATGTTTCATCTTGTGGAGGCTCAGCATCCTCGCTGGGGAAGCCAACGTCAACCCCACTGTCTGCCGCAGCGGGGAGTGGGCGGTGGCCCAGCATTTCATCCATCATTTTATAAAACTTGAAAGATGACGGATCGGAGCCACTTCTTTTATTTTGTTGTTTGGCCAAATAATAACTTTTTTTGAGAAGTTTCCACCTCGACCTCACTTGCTCCACGCTCCAGTTCTGAACTTAAATTAGGTCCGCGTTCCTATGTTTCCTGCCATCCAAACACTGTGTTATGTTGAGCTCTTTCATCACAGAAAGGCAAAACTCAGTCTCCTCATCACTCCAAAAGTACGTTCTTGTTGTTGTTGTTGTTGTTGTTGTTGTCGCCGGCGCCGCCATGTCGTTGGTTGTAACGTATCTATGGTAACGATTACGTCAGCTGGCTGAGCAGCTGTCAGATATCGGGGTACTGTGTTTACATGCGCCAGTATCCTGGTTTCTTTTGGAGTTCTCCAGGCAGCAAAATCGGGTTTCTCAAAATCGGGATATGAGCTTATCCCGATTTCTGGAATCGGAAAATGGTGTTTACATGCACAAACACAAAATCAGGGTACTTAAAAAACCCGATTGAAATCGGGATACTGAAGTGCATGTAAACGCAGTCATTGACAGCGTCTCAGTGCGACCTGGTGCCTTGTTGTGAAAATCCTCAGGGATCCTGACAGGTAGGTAGGTAGGTAGGTAGGAAGGTAGCAGAAATATCACAACGCTTTATATCATTTATGAAATGGTAATTGTTGCGCTGAATTGTGTTGTACGTCTCACATCAATCACACAGGAAATACCCCTAAAACACCACATTGTTATGATTTATACTCATTATACTTAGTACTCATTATACCCCACTTCCGCTTCCGGCTCATTGAACTTGTTTCAGATCAAAATGGGATAAAATGGCAAACGCTTGTTATCTGTTTTTCCATTATTCATTTGAGCATAAAATCAAAAACTGAAAACGAGTCGTTATCCGTTTTTTCATTTTAGTTTTGGAAATGAATACTGAGAAAAGGAATCGTTTTGTCCTTTTCTTTTTCTAACAACTGTAACCTACAAACTACAAGTATAGTAGTTAGAGGAGAACCTTCTGGGTCAAGGTAGGAGCCAGCCAATCATCTTCAATCAAAAACTACATATGACAGCTAGTATCATATATCGCCGCGACGACAGGACGTTCAGGACGTTCTGATGTCAGAGAAGTGTCACCGATACACACGGATGCAACAATGGATGTAAGGAGCCAACAGAGCAGCAGAGAGAGGTGAGTTCACTATTCATGATCACAGTAGAGTCTGTTGCAGAGCAGCGTCCATGTTTTTATTACAACTATCAGAGCTGCTCGCCTGTTGCATTAATTGAAAAAGCTGCTGACTTTCGGGGTGACCTCCGTGTTATGTGGCCCGTTGAATATATCAGTAGTGAAACTCCCATCATGCCTCTGGGCTGAGCCAACGGCGTTCTGCATTTGATGCTACGTTTTAATGAATGCTATGCTAGTGGATTAAATGGACTTTGACAGGAACCACATGGGGCTTTGGACCTTGGGTTTTCATAAATACAACACTGACAAACAACAAAGAGAATGTTCAGACGAATGTTCAGATTAAGTCAGACGTGTTAAATCTACACTCACTGATGTTGTGGTTCGTTTGTTTTAATCAGGAATCAGTGTTTAGTTGAAACTGTTTCCTTTTTTACTAACAGGTGAATATTGTGTGTAACGGACGACAAGTGGTCAGATGAAATTAGTACGAGAGCCTGACTTTCTGAACTTTTTATGTTGATGCATATATTCAGGTACGTCTGCTTGCAGTTCTAGAGTTCTATATTTCCTGTAACATCGTGTAGACTTCAGTCTATTTTTCACTCTTCTCCACAGTTCTATTAACACTTGAATTTGACCACGGAGACAGTTTAAGACTGGCTGTTATTTGTGATTAAAAACTTAAGTTTGCAAGTCTGCCCGTCTCTCCTGCATTTGGGTCCACCTTCCTCCTACAACCCTGACAGTGTAACGTAATGTGTTTGAACTTCATCACAAGTACAAAATACTGACATGTGACCTCATTTCCTGCTCAGCGACGGCAGCCTGGGGGAGTGATGACATCACAACGTCACTTTGTGACCTCACAAAGAAACGGTCACTGTATCTTTAAAGGGATAGTTCACCCAAAATTCAAATTCCACTCATTATCTACTCACCTTCATGTGGACTAAGGGCTGGGAGAAGTTTCAGATCCTCCGTGCTTTCCCTGAGTTACATGGGGTCTTGGTGTAGCAGTGCATGTCCATATGACGGTTGTGAAACCAACTGTCTTCGTAACAAAAATACACACCAAAAAACATCCAAATTAGGGATGTGGAGATTCACCGATTCACATCGGTGGTCCGATAACAAATGTTTGCGATGCGACTGCACCGGTGGATTCAGGCTACATCGGATAAAATTCATGGTTGAATTTGATATGCATCTCTTCTAGCTGTCTACATCGGTAGATTCCATGGTTTCATCGATCTTTTCATATTCCGAGGCCTCCTGCCCCTGACAGGCAGCAGCAGCAGCAGCAGTAGCAGCAGTCAGAGCCGCCAAGAAGTAAACAGTCCGATCTGAAGCACTGGAGCGACGGGTCAATACTCGGCCGTCAGGGGCTGTAACTAGTAGGAGGACCTTTGTAGTGAGCTGGGAAGTGGTGGTAGCAGCGGATGCTAAGCGGTTAGCATCCGGGACAGCTAGCAGCAGGACTAGTATCTCTGCTCCTCTGCTGCACGGAGCTTCACCTGAGCTCTGTCACTGACTGGAGAGAAAACACAGACTCTCCACCCAGTAATGACCCGTGCACAACAAAACATCTGTGACTTGTCTCTTTTAGGTTGTGTTGTGAAGCACTTTATAAACATGTGTTTTTAAAGGTGCTATCAATAAAGTTATTATTAAAATATAGAAAAAGAAAAAAATGCAGACTTACCACCACACAGGACTAGAAGCCCAGGTGATGGTTAAGATGGATTTCATTTTTGAGCAAAAAGCTCTAGACTAGGCTATACCTTTCAAATATGAGTTGTTTGCCCCACAAAAATTAACCAAATATTAAAGCAGATATCAGCGGTACGTCCGTTTCGGCGAATGCTGCGTTCAAGGCAGGCTTTTGAAACCGTAAGTTACAGCTTCAAGTCACAACTATGACTTTGTAGCGTTCCAGGTAACTAGTAGCTCGTGTTTTACCGTCCTGTTGCCTGTGAAAGTGCACTATAACGGCCTCTCGTAACTTCCGACCCGTGAACTCATACCAGATCGAACTGGTATGACTTCACAGGAAGGAAAAACACAAAGTACGAGTTTCCTTGAACGCACCATGAGTTAGCAGCCCCCGCCCTCGTCAGGCATCTATTGGTCCTCGTGCTCTGTCACCACATTAACGCGCACCCCTTGGCTGCACACACAGCCCTTCATGCCGTTCTCTCTCCTCATTGGATAACACTTGTATCCCACAAGAAAAATTTTCTCCTCGGGTTGCAGCAGAGCAGAGTGACGGAGAGACTCGTGTTACGGCTGAAACACTCCATGTAAGTGATTGCTGACGGAAAATAGGACTATTTAGGACTTATATTAACAAAAACATTCCACTGATATCTGCTTTAAATACATCCCTCAAATTGATAAATAGAGTAAAACAGAATAGTGGTATTGAGGTAAGAAACCTGATGTGGGCTAATATATAAATAATACAGGAAGTCACGTCAGATGCGCTCCTGCCAAAAAAAGTAAATAAACAGAAAAAAAGGAAAAAAGGAAAAGAGGAGCCGCGGCAACCGGCGGCAACACTTGGGGAGAGGAGGAGATATTATCCTATAACCAGATTTGATCAGAGTGTTTAATATAAATTCATTTTTAAAAAATACATTGACCCGAATATATATTTTTTCCGCAGAAAAAAGTCTGAAAAAGACATATTTATCAGCGGGTGACATCAAACAACGTCTGCTCCAGCAAGTCACAGCTTTTATTTCTCTCTTACACACACAGTGACCTGAAGAGATGCGGCCACATCTGACAGGATCGCGTGTGTGCACATGCGTGTACAGTCCACTACACACTACACAGTACAGCTGATCGCTGCCGCTCTCATCAACAAGAGTTTTCGCCGCAGCTCGACCCTCTTTCTCTCCTCATCAGCTCCAAACTCACTCTTCTGCACCGGGATTACAAACCACTGCTGCTTTCCCGCAATATTTTTATTTTATTTTTTCAGAGCATTTTCTATGCGCTGACGTCAGACGCAAGCTCATCTGTCATGACGTTGGTAGATCCTTTAGTCCGCTGTCATAATAGCAGTGTGAATGCGGACTTTACTGGACTAAATGGAAACGTGTGGAAAAAAAAGAAAAAAAAAAGTCCGGACCTTGGTCCGAATTATTAGGTGTGAAAGCGCCCTAAGTCATATCGTTATGAAATCATTTTTGAATCGCATCGTATCGTGAATAGGAGTGAATCTTATCGCATCGTATCGACAGGCGCTTCAGTGTATCGTTGATGTATCGCATCGGTGGCAGCGTATCGAGATGCATATCAAATCGGATCGAATGAAATTGATTGTGTATTCCTCTTTCATATTGTCTTTATTGGTAACTGTCTTATAAAAGCAACATATAAGCAATATATCAATATATATTTCACTTCAGATTATTTACAGGACAGAGATGAATACAGTTTAATAATGATCTCAGTGACATGTTAACAGAAAAACCATCAGCTGGTAGGACTAGTGGCTCATCAGCAGGAAATGCAGGAATGATTCAGTAAAACCACAAAGAAAAGGAAATGACGTGTAATTCATTATATTCAGCGTCTAGACAACATTATGTTTGTTTCCAGTTGTGTTTCTTGTTGTGTCTGTTTACCTGTGACCAGCTCACAAACAGCCTGTACAGTTGATCATGAATCATCCATCTTTAAAGGAAGAGGAAGAAGTTTACAAGAATCATTGAAAAGAGTTGAAAAAATCAACTGATTTTAATCCATGAATGTGAAAACGTGAGTGAGAGACAGAGACAGAGACAGAGACAGAGACAGACATGTAGAGACTGAAGTGTCTGTTCAACAGTGAGAAGGTTTCTGTGACAGGAGGAGACTCTGCTTCACTCAACACAGAGACACTGAGGAACCAGAACCAGACCAGCAGACTCTAAACCCAGGATAGAGAGGTTGAGTGAAGGTGGTGTTGAAGGTGTAGAGGTGGATCAGTGAGTCAGAGGAGACTCTGTAGAAGGACAGAGAGCCAGCAGGACAGTCCACATACACTGCTACTCTGTTAGAGACAGAGGAGGAGGAGGAGGAGGAGGAGGAGGAGGAGGAGGTGATGATAGGTGTCTCTCTGTTATTGTGCCAGACAGTGTAACCACCATCATAGCACTTCAGACTCCAGGACTGATCGTTCAGTCCAAACAAACAGTCTCCACCGTCTCCTTTCCTGCTGATTCCTCTGCTGTAAATGGGCAATTGCCTTGCCTTACCCACAGTCTCTGGAACTGTTCAGAAACTCTGTTGGTTCAGGAGCAGTTCAAGCAGCTGCAGCTGAAATGTTTCCTGATCCAAACATCTGGAGAGACTCAGAGCACAGCTGCCAACAGCTGCTTTCATCACTGACATCTCTTCTCCTGAATATGACACAGTGAGTCATGATGAGGACAAACTCCTGATCCCACTAGTTCATCACCGTGACGATGAAAGCTGCACAGCTCATGTTGGAAACACTCTGAGATTTAAACTGTGTTGGGACGAGTCAGACTGAGACAGAGGATGTCAGTGGAGTGGGCGGAGCTTGACTGTGGCCTAGACACCCTCTGGATATGGTCTGACTGATGGGATCTGATGTCATGATGTTAATAGCAGGTGTGAGCAGGTGTGAACGGGGCCATAGAAAATGTTCCAGCTCCTCCTCCTCTATCAGACAGTGTGTGTGGCTGCAGCAGCCTCTCCATACCTGAGAGAGTCCAGTCTCCAGTCTGGATCCTCCAGTCCAGCAGACAGCAGCTTCACTCCTGAGGCTCCTGGATGGTTGTAGCTCAGGTCCAGCTCTCTCAGATGGGAGGGGTTGGAGCTCAGAGCTGAGGCCAGAGAAGCACAGCCTTCCTCTGTGACCAGACATCCTGACAGACTGAACACACACAACAACACACAGGAACCCTCTGTCAACACCTGCTGCTGTGTTCAAGTGGCATCAGATAAACAGCTGGATGGATCCTCACCTGAGAGTCTCCAGTCTACAGTGTGGACTCTCCAGTCCAGCAGACAGCAGCTTCACTCCTGAGTCCTGCAGGTTGTTGTTACTCAGGTCCAGGTGTCTCAGACTAGAGGACTGGGAGCTGAGGACTGAGGACAGAGCTTCACAGCTTCTCTCTGAGAGGTTACAGCTGCTCAGTCTGAAGTGATGATCATGAGGAATTAAAGGAGAAAGGAGTTTTTTTTCTGTCCTGTTGAAAAGACACAAGTGTTTTTATATAATGATGAATAAATCCAACTCTCTCTCCACTTACAGAGCTTTGTTGGAGGCTTTGACCACTGGCAGCAGCCTCAGAAGAGCCTTCTCTGAAGCAGAGTATTTCTTCAGGTCAAACTCGTCCAGATCTTCTTCTGATGACAGTAAGATGAAGACCAGAGCCGAGCATTGACCAGGAGACAGTTTATCTGTGGAGAGACGTCCTGATCTCAGGGACTGTTGGATGTCCTCCACTAGAGAACCATCATTCAGTTCATTCAGACAGTGGAACAGGTTGATGCTTTTCTCTGCAGAGGGAGTCTCTGCAATCTTCTTCTTGATGTACTGGACTGTTTTCTGATTGGACCGTGAGTCACTTCCTGTCTTTGTCATCAGACCTCGTAGGAGAGTCTGATTGGTCTTCAGTGAAAGACCCAGGAGGAAGCGGAGGAACAAGTCCAGGTGTCCATTTGGACTCTGTAAGGCCTCGTCCACAGCGCTCTGGTAGAAAGGTGTAGATGTGTCTCTAAACACTTGAGACCACCGAGATGTTTGTTGTTGTTGTTGTTGTTGTGACATCAGGTTGCGTCCAGAGTTGATGAAGGTCAGATGGACATGAAGAGCAGCCAGAAACTCCTGAACACTCAGATGGACGAAGCAGAACACCTTGTCCTGGTACAGGCCTCTCTCCTCTTTAAAGATCTGTGTGAACACTCCTGAGTACACTGAGGCTGCTCTGATATCGATGCCACACTCTGTCAGGTCTGATTCATAGAAGATCAGGTTTCCTTTCTGCAGCTGCTCAAAAGACAGTTTTCCCAGAGACTCAATCATCTTCCTGCTCTCTGGACTCCAGTGTGGATCTGTCTCAGCTCCTCCATCATACTTGACCTTCTTCAGTTTGAGATGAACCACCAGGAAGTGGATGTACATCTCAGTCAGGGTCTTGGGCAGCTCTCCTCCCTCTCTGGTCTTCAACAGCTCCTCCAGAACTGTAGCAGTGATCCAGCAGAAGACTGGGATGTGGCACATGATGTGGAGGCTTCGTGAGGTCTTGATGTGGGAGATGATCTCTCTGGCCTGCTGCTCATCTCTGAACCTCTTCCTGAAGTACTCCTCCTTCTGTGGGTCAGTGAACCCTCTGACCTCTGTCACCATGTCAACACACTGAGGAGGGATCTGATTGGCTGCTGCAGGTCGTGTGGTTATCCAGAGGCGAGCAGAGGGAAGCAGGTTCCCCCTGATGAGGTTGGTCAGCAGCACGTTGACTGAGGTGGACTCTGTCACATCAGTCAGGATCTCAGTGTTGTGGAAGTCCAGAGGAAGTCGACACTCGTCCAGACCGTCAAAGATGAAGACCACCTGGAACTGATCAAAGCTGCAGATTCCTGCTGCTTTGGTTTCAGAGAAGAAGTGATGAACAAGTTCCACCAAGCTGAACTTTCTCTCTTTCAGCACATTCAGCTCTCTGAAGGTGAAGGGAAATGTGAAGTGTATGTCCTGGTTGTCTTTGTCTTCAGCCCAGTCCAGAGTGAACTTCTGTGTTAAGACTGTTTTCCCAATGCCAGCCACTCCCTTTGTCATCACTCTTCTGATTGGTCGGTCTCTTCCAGGTGGGGCTTTAAAGATGTCTTCTTGTCTGATGGTTGTTTCTGGTCTGTCTGGTTTCCTGGACGCTGTTTCAATCTGTCTGACCTCATGTTCATCATTGACCCCTCCAGCCCCTCCCTCTGTGATGTAGAGCTCTGTGTAGATCTGGTTCAGAAGGGTTTGGTTTCCTGCTTTAGAGATCCCCTCAAACACACACTGGAACTTCTCCTTCAGGACAGATTTGAGTTTACGTCCACAAACTGGAGCAAAATATTCTGAATGAAGACACAAGAAATTAGATGAATAATAAAATCTAACACTTTAATTCCTCTAAATAACGACTATATGAACATGTTTCCCTCCATGTGTTGATGTCAGTGAACGTCTCATTTGTCCATCATGTTGAATCTTTAAGGCCCCCACACACCGCCCAACGTGCCCCGACGCCGACAGCCTCTTATCCGACGAGTCTGTCGCCTCTCATCAGTCGGGAGAAAGGAAGCAGTGAAACACACCGCCCCAACGACTGTCGCTGCCACGGTCCCCGGTCGGGGCTCACACAGACTCAGCACTTCTCCCAAAACAACCATCGGAGCAAACATCTTGCAAGCGTTATAAACTGACCAGACTCTGGGTTAAACTGTGACGTGTTAAAAGTGCTAAAGCCAGAATTAAAACAGTTTTTAGCAGCTTTACTGCTGTGGCTCGTTTGTCGCAAAATGGTGATAACAATGCTAATTTCTGTTAGCCCGTCTATAGTGTTTTACATTATATGTTAGCATTAAGCTAGCGGACTTTATGCTTAGTTGTGACACTGTTGTGTGTGTTTTGAGCGTTGTTTCAAACTATGTGGGATTGATTGAACATCTTTGATGCTTAAATGCTGCTTTGCTTTACTTTTTATTTTGTATTTTACCGTAGGACAGGCTAGGACACCATTTGTTACTGTGGTCACTCCCGTCCCTCCCACACACCGCGCTGATTCGCTTAGGGCACCGCCAATCAGAATCGCCATAGCGAGCACACAGCCAATCAGAGTAACCAACAAGTTTACTCTCCCGACGGCCGACGAGTCCCGACTGAGCTGTTGAATTGGCCCCGACTAGACCCGATGAGACCCGACGCTCCCCAACACAGATGAACACACCAAACAGACCCAACGCCGCCCGTCTGTCGGGCCGGTGTGTCCCTGGCTTTAGAGAAATCCTCTTACTGTGCTGCAGACGCTCAGCCAGCTCCTCCTGCTTCATCCTCCTCAGGAAGTTCACTGTGATCTTCACTAATGCCTCTCTGCTGCTCCTCCTCTGCTCTTCATCCTCCTCATCCTCCCTCTGACTCCCTGAGCATTCTGGGTAATCTGGACTCAGAGCCTTGTGGATCTTCTTCAGCTCGTTCTTGACAAAAGTGAGCATGTTGTCCTCCAGCAGCTGGAACAGAAACTCTATGAGTGACAGCATCAAACTAAAAGCATGGAGCCAAACATCAGATCCATGTTGGACAGACTGACAATCCACTGGTGTCAAAGTGCAGCATGGAGATGATGGTGAACACAACAGATGGAACAGCAGCTGTTGGACATGTCCTCACCATAAATATGGAGTCCAGGTGTGTTTGATGCTGCTGGGCAGACTGACCACTGGACTGAACCTCTGAGCTCTCCTGGTCCACTCTGTGGAGGAATCAGTGTCAAGTCAACATCAGGACAGAGACATAATACAAGATGGACTTTATATGTCCCCTGAGGACGTTCACAACAGACACAGACACTTTGGATTCAGACCTGGTCCAACAACACGTCGTACAAACTGGTTCTTTTCTACAATAACCTGAGTCTGACTGTCAGTTACAGCTTACATCTGATCAGCTGATCCACATCCTCCTTTAAAGGTAATGTAAAAGTCCTTTGACATGTTGCTCTTTAAAGACAGACAGCTGGGTTCAGGAGAGTCTGGTCTCTGCTGCTGGATCCTGAAACAACAACACAACAAGACTGCAAATTAGCTGAAGCTAGACGTCTTGTGTGCATCACATTTTTCATTCTTTATGACAATGTTGTATGTATTGTCATTGTTAAATAAACATTAAAATAAAAAACTGATAAATGTGCATGTTGGAGAAAAACTGATGAAAAATATCTTCAATCTTTTAATAAACACAACAACTGACTTTTAGAGAGAAAAGTCTTTCTGACTGTTTTAAACTCTGACCTTCCATCAACAGAACGACTGAAGTTAAAAGGACGATCCATGGAGAAGTTGCTCTTCATGGACTCACAGCTGGATCCAGGTCCAGATCCAGGTCTAGGTCTAGGTCTAAGTCTAGGTCCAGGTCCAGGTCCAGGTCCAGGTCCAGGTCCAGATCCAGGTCGAAGCCTAGGTCCAGGTCCAGGTCTAGGTCCAGATCTAGGTCTAGGTCTAAGTCCAGGTCCAGGTCCAGGTCCAGGTCCAGGTCCAGGTCCAGGTCCAGGTCCAGGTCCAGACTGTGTCTTGTGCTGCTGCTTTGGCCTTGAACACAACACACACAGAGCTTTGAGTGAATAATGATGGAGCAGTGATCTGAGTCATGGACAGTTAGAGATGCTCATCTGACCTTTGACCTGTGGTCTGGCTCTGAGTGGTTGTAGAGGGAGGGGCTCCCTCCTCTCTGTCCTCACACTGATCCATGCTGCTGAGCTCACATCCACATCAGCTCACACACACTTTGTAGCTTGACCTGCAGAGGAAACACACATCATTCATCATGTCCATCATGTCTCCAGCTGCTCCTCCACTGATTGGCTCTTCTTCTCTGCTTCATATCAGTGTCAGTTGAATGCAGTCACACAGCAGTGAGGAAGAGGAAGCTGCCATCAGCTGCTGTACTTCTACTATCAGTCCACTAGATGGCGTCATGAAGCAGCAGCAGCAGCAGCAACAACATGATCCATGGACCACTGTTTCCATCCACTGACACACACAAGGACTGAGATCCACTGAGTTGATGTGACACAGTCTCTGTGTGGACAGCGTCCCTGTAGAAAACCACTGGACCAAACAAGCTACACACACAACAACTGGGCCAAGACTTATTTCACCTCACAGCTCCACTATCACAACATTCACTCATTTACCTCACACTGGGAATTCACAGAGAGAAAAACACTGACACTTATTGTCTCTGTCCATCCATTCATCGTCTGCTCCATCAAATGTCACCAAATACAGACAAATGATGCGTTCAAGTTCCTCTCAGTCTGAGGCCACGTCTTCAAATGTCTCGTTTTGTCACAGCAACAATCAAAGAGACAAAAATATTCAGTTTACTGTCAAATCAAACAGAAAACAAGGAAATCTTTAGTTTTTGAGGCTGAAAACTGAACATTTCTGTTTGAAAAATGTTGATTGATCAACTGTTGCAGCTCTAAAAGATTCTCCACAACAATATTGATGATTAGTGTCCAATAACCATCTTTAACCACGTGTTTCTGAGCTCATCAGGTGTTTTTAATCTACAACCTGCAGCTGGAAAGTGACCAGTAGCTTCACCTGTCAGGTACATGAGCTGCAGTACAAGCAGGAAGTAGCACAACAAGGAAATACTCAAGGAGAGTACAAGTTGTACTCACAGCTGTACTGCACTAAATGTACTCAGTTACTGTGAAGAACCTGAAGCTGAACATTGATCAACACTGGAAAATCAATCATCAATAAAGAAAACAGTCAGTATTGATCAGTGATCGTCAGTAACAGCTTCTGCTCTTATTCCAGCGCTTCTACCGACAACATCCACACAACATGGAGGACACGGTTCTGTCGGTCCAGACTTTACAGCTACAGCTCTGACTCAGCTACACTAACATTATAATAACACAACAACAACACAACCACAAGTTGAAGAGCAGAGAACTCAGGTAACGACAGGTGTTAACGAGGACAACATTCAGACTGGTCACCTTACCTTCACACGACGAAATGTTCACCATATGATGACACGCTGCAACACAACCGCTGGTGAAAGTGAAAGTAACCTTTAACTCCTTCGCGACCATTGACGAGTTTACTCGTCACAGCCTGCCGGCCGTTCACGACCACTGACGAGTTAACTCGTCACAACCGTTTTTTTACGGATTATGATAACAGACACTCTCAGGTACCCTGTGTGTGAATATGGTCGTCCTCTGATATGTAAAAACTGTTTTAAACTAAAATCAAAACATAATGTTTTTTAAACTGTGTGATCTTGGTTTTGTTTGCGGTCTCCTTGAACGCTGCTCTGTGGACGGCGTGCAGCAGCAGCAGCAGCTGTACAGCGTCTGCTACAGTGTTGCGACTTCCTCGCTGAATCTGGCAGCTTTCCAAACTAACTAAACCCTCTTGGCAACTTTTTTTGTCAAGCGACCAGCGACAAATCTAGCGACTTCTCCGTTGCTGTTACAAACGTTTCTGATTCGGAGATTCGGACCTGAAAGCACGTTATCGCTGCTGTTTTCACCGTGCAGCCGGGACACCGGCGCTACAGCGGGCGCTGTGAGCCGCCGCCCCCGCCCCAGAGCACTCAGCGGCGGCCAGTCACCCAGTAGTGTCACGGCGCTGTCTCCGCTGCGGCCAGAGACCTGGTTCGCTGCACTCCACGCTGCCCTCCCACCCCCATCCGCCCAGATTTACCTCCAAACATATTTATTTAGCTGTAGAAATGATTTGGGAGACGCCACACTGCAGAGTCACGGTAAAATGAGCAGATTGACACCTGACACAAAAGTGCGTTTTTCTCTGAAACTAGAGCGGGAGCGCCGTTTTTGGAGAAACCCAGCTCTCTTCTCCTCCTTCGTCCTCACGAACGAAACAGCGGAAAAACTCGCCGTTTTTTCGAGGAACACATTGAAAAGTCACTCTTCAACCATGTGAAAACCGTTTGTTTCTAGGTGGTGTACAGAGTTTGCTGCGACGTAAGAAAAAAGCTTAATAAATAGCCAAAAACGTGCGGTCCTGAGCGGCTGGGATGAGAAATTTGTGCGGTCGCGAAAGAGTTAAACAGGAAGTGGAGGAGTAGGAGGAGGAGGAGGGGTGTCACTTATGTAATCTGAGTAGAGAGATTAGTGTTTTTACTGCTGTTTATTTCTAGCCTACTACTGAACCATAAAGAGTTAAAATATTAATGATAATATCGATCTCCAGTCAGAAGAACATGTGTGTGTTTCCTGTGTGTGTTGTTGTGATGTTGTCAGGAGCGTCAGCAGGGGGCGACACTGATCCACTGCAGCAGGGACAACACCCACAGGAGAAGAACATGGAAAAACAGGAAGAAGAGAAGTGTGGAATGAAATCATGGATAATATAATACATCCATGAAAATAGCCTGAAGGGGAATTTTATTGTGCTAATCTATTTTTTGATAACACCTAATATATCCGATATTGTTGTTTTTGGCATTATTAAATAGTATCCTATAGTTCTCTTTCCTACCAATCTTTATAAATTAATTCACTTATTCGAATTTTAATTTCTGCCTCTTTAGTTCTTTATTTAATTCTCTGTATTTTTACAGGCGTTTTGTAGCCTAATCCCTTCATGGTCCATAGACTACTATAGTTTACTGCTTTGTTGTTTCACTGGACAGTTTTTGTGATAATGATGTGAATATTCTTAAAATGTCCCATATGCATTATCAATATCGTTTTCATTATAAACTGTTTACCAATGTGGTGACAGCAAGTCATTCACATTCATGCTTTCCTCTGTCCTCACTCTGCTGTCATGTGTTTTTGTCTGTTTTTATCTCGCTGCTTTGTCTTGTAGCTACTTTCATTGTTATTTACCTGCCTGTTACATTAAGTCGTTCACTCTTTTATTTCGTCGCTTTTTTATTATTATTATTTGTATGAGTTAGAAGCTCTTATTTTGAAAGGCCACAGTAACGAGCCCCTGCAGACTTCGCGGGTTGTCCCCGTTACTAGGCAACAGTGTGCTGTGGGAGTCTCGCGGTAGGTTGACTTGTACTGAGCTCCGTTAATCTAACTTTGTATTTGAGGGTTAAAGGTGACTTTATTGATCGTACATGTGAAGATCTGCTCCAGACAACAACTGCTGATGTTGTGTGATGATGCTGAGTGAGATACATGACAAGTTCATTGATACGGAAAAGCTTTTCACCAACTTTGATAGCTTCCTGTTAGCTTGTGGCTAATGCTAGCAGCGTGACCGTGTTGTGGAGGTTATTATGGGCTGTGGTTCTGCTGGCTCCACTGCTTTTTGGATATCTAGGCTCATGCTGAACATTGTATTGATAAACTCATCAGTCATTGTGTGTTTATTGGGATTTAGCAGATCAGTGTTGAATAGCTAACGTTTAGCTTCATTGTTGAAAAGCCGCGGTTCTGCTGCAGTTCTTCCTGTCTCTGTCCAATCACAAAGGAGACGTTTCATTAGCAAAACTTCACTCTCTGTTAGTGAAGAAACAAAAACACATTGATCACATCATTTTGTCTCTAGTCGTTGGTTCAGAATTAAAAACCAGATACATCTACATGAATATGGTTTCTGGTTTCAGAATAAAGGTGGTGAGCTTGTGGAAACATCAGTGTGCAGCTTCACCGTGGTCTGACTGGAGTTTTCTTCACTAACAGCTTCTCCTTCATGGATGCTGACGACCTGTGAGCTCCATGAAGGGTCATGACAGAGGGTCATCACAGCTGCTGCTGCTCCATCACATGCTGTCCACCTGGATTCATCAGCCAGCACATCTTCCCATGTGTCGCTCACAGCTGATCTACAGGGATTCAGGCAGCGTTCACACAGACTCTACACAAAGGTCAGAGACAGTCACATCCACCAACACTGATACACAACTCTGAGTATTCATCTATTAGTATTCACTTTATTAAGTTACCAAGATGCTCGGCTACACAGCTGATGAGTTACTGAAGGTCTGGCTATCATCACATCATCCATATTTGTTCTTTTTCTAAAGGAAAAAACCTGTAAATCTGCTGCTTCACAATGAAAATGAAAAAAAAAACCTTTTGGCATCAGAATAGAAAAAACAACAACTGTCTAAATGGAGCATCTTTGGTGTTTGACAGTTTCTTTTATTGAGATGTTTTCACTCTTGATGTCCTCTTCCTGTCTGTGCACTGAGCTACTGTCTCTGTCACATGACAATGGAAATCAGACACCATGTCTTCATGACAGTACCTGTATAAATAAAGGTTCAATAAAAAGGATTCATTAGGAAAACTCTGATTTTTTCTAAATTTTCTATCTATCTGTGAAGAAACAAAAACCAAATTGACCAAATTATTTTGTTTCTAGTCTGTGGTTTAGAATTAAAAATCAATGGTTTCTGGTTTCAAATTAAATGATGATGAAAGGAATTAAAAAATAAAGAAGAAGAAGAATTTCATGTCTTGATTGTGACACCAAAACTCTCCTTCTCTTTTGGTTTGAAAGTAAATCACAGACTGATGTTTATTAGAGAAACATTTTTCATTGAGTTAAGAAACAAAAACCAAATTGATGACATGGTTTCATTTCTAGTCTTTGGTTTATAATGATGTTTTTAAATGATAATAAATGATGGATGATGTGATGAGACTCAGACCTGAAACAGTGAACATTTAACACTCACCTGTTCATATTATCATCAATGTAACGCAGTGCCACCTAACAACCACAAGGGGTCAGGGCATGAACATGAATGAACACTCATATGAAAGTGGTGTGTTGAGGTGTTCAGGTCACATGACCAGGCTGGACTGCAGGCTCACTTCACTGTGTTTCAGAGTTCAGTGGTTTCTGGCTCTAGTCTGAGCAACATGACTGGGAACACAGTCAGTCCACTGTTGAAGAACCACAACAACTGGAACCTACACACTACATGAGTACAGTAGTTACAGGAGAAGCTGATGCACTGCAAAAACCACAAATCTGTCCAAGAACATTTCTCTTATTTCTGGTCAAAACTAATCTCTTTCCACTTTAAACAAGACTCATCACCTAAACATTCACTTGTTTTTACATCATTTCCACTTGTTTCAAACTCATTTTCACTTGAAATCAGTAGAAAAATCTGCCAGTGAAATCAAGTTTTTTGTGTTTTTGTGTAATAATTAAGAGAAACTTGCTCCACGTTCAGATTTTTCAACTTATTTCAAGTGAAAATCAGCTTGAAAGAAGTAAAAAGTGTCTAAAAACGACTTATTTTGAGTGTAATGAGATGAGTTTTGACTGGAAATAAGACAAATGTTCTTGGTGAGAGTTTGAGTTTTTGCAGTGTGGGTTAAGGTAGGAGCCAGCCAATCATCTTCAATCAAACACTATGACAACTAGTATGGTATATCGCCGTGACGACAGACAGGACGTGGGACGTGATGTCAGAGCAGCGACATTGTCAGCGAGCCACACGGCTGCAACAAAGGATGTAAGGAGCCGACAGAGCAGCAGAGAGAGGTGAGTTCACTATTCACTACTATTAATGATCACAGTAGAGTCTGTTGCAGAGCAGCGTCCATGTCACAGATGAAAGAGTTTTGATTACAACAACTATCAGAGCTGAAAAAGCTTCCCACTGTCGGGGTGACCTCCGTGTTATGTGGCCCACTGAATATGGCAGTAGTGGAACTCCCATCATGCCTCTGGGCCGAGCCGACGGGCGGCGTTGTGGATTTGATGCTGCGTGTTGATGAATGCTATGCTAGTGGATGAAATGGATGAGTAATGAGACTTTGACAGGAAGCACATGGGGCTTTGAACCATGGCTTTTCATCAGTGACAACACTGACAAACAACAAAGATCATGTTCAGTAAAGTCAGATGTGTTCAACCTACACTCACTGATGTTGTGCTGCATTTGTTTGAATCATCATCAGGAATCAGTGTTTAGTTGAAACTGTTTCCATTTTTACTACCAGGTGAATATTGTATGTAACGGACTACAACTGGTCAGATGAAATGAGTACGAGAGCCTTACTTTCTGACCTCTTTATGTTGACATGTATATTCACACAGTTGGTCTGCTGACACTTCTATACTTCTAGATTTCCTGTATCATTGTCTAGACTTCAGTCTGCTTTTCACTCTTCTCCACAGTTCTATGCTATAGTCAGGATCAGAGGTGAGTATTATAAACTCTTTCATATTCATTCAGTCATTGTCATTGTGTTTTGTTAAAGCAGAATTAGTGTCATTGATTTCTGCTCAACTCAGCCACATGTGGTCTGTAACAGCCAAACTAATGAGCTGCTCCTGGAACATGTATTTCAAGTGGATGTGGACTGAAGGACGCTTGAATTTGACCACTGAGACGGTTGAAGACATGAAATAAATCAATGTGTTTGTTGTGAACTGATGAACAGGTGGTGAACTTCAGTCAGGATGAGACGCTGCTGACACACACTTCACAGAAACCATCCCATCCAAGTACAAAACACTGACATGTGTCCAAAGAACCTCCTGTTTATCACACACACAATATTACAGACACATGGTCACAGTAACACAAGGAGGTAAGTTCCAGTAACAACCATCAACATGTTCCCAGGTGAACTGAACCGTACACCATGACCAACCTACAGCTACCACTACAGGGATTATGGCATTGGGACAATTTACCAAAATGTTGAACTATCCCTCGGCCGCTGCTGGTCCAACACAACGCAGAGAAGAAACAGAAGGAGTCCAGCAACGTGTCAACCATTCTTCAGCAGCACAACAAGACCACAGTGGTGGTTTTAACGGTGACTATAATTGTCTTTAAGGGGGAAGTGTTTGAAAATGATTTAGTCAGAATTGGATGAGACGACGATCCGAGTGGAAAACAAACAACTCAGAGAGTTTCAGGATTGTTTTTATTTTTAGACAAAAAAGAAGGGAATCCTCATATTATTATTATTATTATTATTATTATTAGTCTGAGTAGAGTTGTTTTCCAGAAGGTGGCAGTGCCCTCTTTTACCTCTGATGTGTTGTTGTTACATGATGGACAAGTGTGTGAGTCACAGCAGGAGAATAATGACCATGACACCGATTACAACACGTCTTCATCTTTGTAAAACCTTGTTACACGATGATGTATTTTCATTGAGCCAAGTGCAATTTCTAATAGGAATTTGTAGCATTCTAGGAATTGGTTAAAAGAAAACACAAAACAATGTTGTACTTGATCGACTGACAGTGTTGCAGCAACGACGATGCTCATGTGTGACGTGTTCTCTCTGCAAATACAGTCTCTGGAATCCCTGTATGATTTGTTTTTCTATCCTGTTGTTGAGGATATTCATGTTGAGTCTGTTGAATAATGTCACACCTGGTTCAGATGGCTGTGCTAACAGCAGGCAAGTGCATGTGTACAGTGCAAATGTGAAAAACACTGACCTGGAAATAAACATATTTAAATAAAAACTTCTCTGAATTAAAGTTAAAGTTCAACTAAAGAATAGAGTTTCTGGTTTGCTGATTGCAAAGACAGAGGACACAGAGAACACTATAGCATACGTATTGTAGCCCTGTGGCTATTATTTTCATTCATTATATCAATATGTTTGTGTTGATAATACATAATGTTCATGAAGTGTACATATGTTAAAATTGTTGAATTATAAAATGTTAAAAACAGTCATTTCAAGTCAGAGATAAAAACAGTGGTATGTTAAAAAATTCATTCAAAGGTAATGTCAGCACAAGGAGACCTTGATTGTTTTGAAGCAGTGAGGCATCTTTCTTTTATTCTCCCATCTTTGTATGTCTTAGAGCCAATCCTGTTCTCACCTGGCTCAGGTGGGCGGGGCTTAGCGTCCCCTACACGCAGCAGAAAGTTAGCGGTAACAGAGCCTGCTTTATCGGCGTCCGAGCTGGATAGCCTAGCTGTAAACTGTGAAAGTAAAAACACTCCTTACTCCCAGACTGATGGAGAGTCGTCGTGTGGTCGATGTGTATGAACTCTGTGAAGCTGCCAGAGGTAAATTCATGTGTTTTAATGTTCTCTGTGCTGTTGTTTATTTTTTAATGTGTTGAAAACAAGCTCAGTCGCTAATCGCCATTAGCCTTTAGCTTAGCTCCTTTGAGGCCTTCACACTGCTATTTTGCATTGTAGTTAGCAATTGCTAATTAGTGTGATACATTCTGTGGGTATTTCGCCATGAATAGGCCTGTAGCTCGGCTGCGAAGAGGTATTGTGTGATTCAGGACCGGACATTCGCCATAAGAGGGAGAGAGTGAGGACCAGGAGCCCTGGACCGTGGAGAGAGACTGTAGCTGCTGGACTTGAGCCTGGTTTCCCTGCACTGTGTTGCTGCCAGTCCCCGGGTCTCCCACTCAGCAGGCACGCCGATTTTTCCCAGTGGCCAGTCGCGGTATTGCAACAAAAAATCCCCATGCGGCCCAAAAAGCTTTTTTCCCATAGACCGCAATAGTAAAAGAGAAGCCTCTAAAACTGCTCACAGGACACCTCCAGCTGTAACCTCCGCTAATTACTAATCTTTGTATTCTATATTTTTAAGTCATGGACTTTATATCCGCCAAAAATGTTTTCTAACGGCCAGAAAAGCCAAAGAAAAGTCTCTTTCTGGGCGTGACGTCACGGCTGTGTCCGTGCACTCCCAAAGCGCGGTCGTGTGAGTCTCGGGACCGAGGATGGCTGAAACTGATGAGACGCTGTCCGGCGGAAAAATCACTCAGGAAAGTGGAAAACACGGCTCAAAGGTGAGTTTTTGTTTGGTCACATCGAGTTAGTTTAACTTTATGATCATTTATGTCTGTTATTAGTCTCTTGTCAGCTTTTGTTTTTAAACGTAACGTTTAATTGATGAGATCGCCTCGTATTGACTGGATTTACTGACGTGAAACCGGACTGTTTTACATTACTGCTCTTGTAAAACTCATATTTTTCAGTAGTTTTAGCTTGATAAATCATTTATGCTGTATGTGTGTCTGTGTGTGTCAACAGTGTCTCATCGCGGCTGATATTCAACACCTGTTGCTCCGTTCACAACGTCCACGTTAATTTAGTTTACGGTTTAATTAATGCTATGCTGGTAAAATGTAAACCGAGACTTCTCCAGACTCCTCCATGGTCGGTGTGTGTCGTGTGGCCTGACGGTGCAGCTGCTCCCCGGCTGTCTTCCACCGGGACCAGAGGAGAAGAACCTGGACGACGTCCTCCTCCTCATCTCGTCAGTGTGTGTTCAGTGTCAGCATATGCATTGCTAAATTATCACTTAAACTCATAATCATATTATTAAATTGTTTGGAAAAAATAAACAAACATGCCTGTGACTTCTTTCTTCTTCTCCCAACTAAATCCAACATCTACAACCGGTCTGGGGCATTATAATACTGTAACAGCAGTGGACACTGACATTCTGCGTGTTGTGGACATAATGTAATGCTAAACTGTATAACAAAGAGTTTTATCCACCTCAAGGCTTGATGAAACTAAACACAACCAGTAAGACATTTACAAAAGAGCTCTTATTTTAATCAGTGTGGCTGATAAAAACAAACCATGTAATGTGTGATTTTATGATAACATCAACTTCTTTTATATTGAAGACTTCAGTATAAAAAGGTAAGGTAATAAGAAGCCATGATAACATTATCTGAGCTGTTCTGGGGTCATCTGTCATGTTTAACACTCAGTTCTCATTAAAACGCACAAAATACAGTTAATTATGATTTATTTTCCATTGTGATTCAAGCTCTACAGGTTCGGACTAACTCGTTTTCAGTGTAACATCGTATATTAATTAACTGTCAAAACAACTTAACGATCATAGTGAACCTACGATCGGCCGTCAAACCTTTTAAATCATTATTTTTGTTTTAAAGTCCTTGTGAGTCCTGTAAAAGTCTCATTCCTTATCCACAAGTAACCGTGGCTGTATTCAAGTAACACATACATGAACGCGCACCGCCAAAACTAGAACGGCGGTTGCTCGTTCTCATTGCCCCGGGGCATGACGGGAGTGACTCAACTGCGCATGCTCTATGGGCCAGATAACGCGGAAGTAAACCCGGAAGCCAGGAACTTTTTTGGCGTATGCGCCAGGCGAGCAACTTCCATTGAAATGAACGGCGGCCATTTTCCGGTCCGGTATCCAGTTAATATAATACATCCATGGTTGCTGCACGCGCCGTCCCCTTGCCGCTGAAACTGCACCTTGCCTTTTGCCCCTTCCCCCATCTCCATCTCTGACTCTGACTGAGAATTCACATTGCACGTGCATTTTTTGTTTGTGCTGGTTGAAATCCAGTGAAGCGGCCATTCGTTTCCGGCCTCCACGCTCACAAGCATCGTACGGGCCTGCAACGTTTATTATTTTCGTTTATTTTATAGCCCGGTGTGAATGTGTGAGTGTGGGCTTTGGACACTTGAATTGACCCAGTCACTTTGATTTTGCAGTCTCTCAGTGGGTTTAACAGAGGTCATCTGTGCATAACCTTCCAGTGCATTCTGTGAGAGTTTGAATACTGTTATAAAAGCATACTTAAAGGTCAACAGTGAACAAGTTAAATAATTTCTAAAATCCATTTCATTACTGTGTAATAAATATTTTTGTATTTCATCTAAATCCTGTGTTGTAATTATAAAGGTATTATTATTTGCATTCAGCTAAAACAGGTAAAAGGGAACTTTTATTTTTTAAAGGGGAAGTACCAAATTTCTGCTTACTTCTTAAAGGATAACTTTCGTTTTTTACAACCTGGACCTTATTTCTAGCATCAAATACGATCATTTACTCACCCTGACAAGTTTGGTGTCATTTGGAGTCGTTTTGACGAAATTAGCCCCAATCGAGCGGCGCGTATATCCGTATAATGCGAGAACACGGGGCACCCAATGCAGCCTCTAAATAACACATTATCCGCCGCAAAATTTGTTCATTTCGCCAATATTTTGTGATGATACACTAGTGTTATTCCCCTCCGAGCCCGTGGTGGCATGTTATCAACATCCTGCTCCTCCAGGCTGACCTACTAACCTCTGATCTGGATGATGTCATCTCCGACCGGTGCCCGGCTCGTTCTGATAATAATCATTCCGCTTCGGCATTTGGGTCCTTTTTTAGCTCAACTAGCCAGAGCTGTAGTGAGGATCCAGGCTGAGGAGAGGAAGCCTGTGGAAGGTGACCGAAGCTGAACTTCATCCAGCTGCTCATTTTGTTATGACGAGTCAGAAACATGCAGAAACGGACCATAGCATTAGCGATAGCAAGTTAGCCACGCCGCGCCGCCGTCGGAGATGACATCATCCAGGTCAGCGGTTAGTAGGTCAACCTAGAGGAGCAGGATGTTGCTAACATGCCACCACGGGCTCGGAGGGGAATAACACTAGTGTATCATCACAAAATATTGGCGAAATGAACGAGTTTTGCGGCGGATAATGTGTTATTTAGAGCAGTGTTTTTCAACCTTTTTTGGGCTAAGGCACACTTTTTACATTGAAAAAATCCCGAGGCACACCACCAACCAAAATTGTTACAGAATATCACATGGAGCCAAATACAGTATATAAAATACACATTTATTCCCTCAAATGGTTTTTTACTCACTTAGTGTGAAATCAGGGCCTGTTTAGATGAGCACAAAGCTGTTATCCTGGCAGGTACTGAAGAAAGGCACACACGAAGCTCCTCCTCAACAGCTCTTAGTCTCTCTCTCTTTTTAGTTTTTATAGCTGTCATGCTTGAGTTGTGGAAAATGGGAGCAATGTTGAAATGGCTCTGTTTGCCAGAATGGGGAACTCCTTGGCAGCATTCAACCAAAATCTGTCCAAAGGTAGATCAGCAAAGCTTAGCTTTAACCCACGATCTTGTCTTAGTTCAGTTAGTTCCTCCTGCTCCTGCAAAGTCATGTCCTTTCCAAAAACTTGCTGAGCTGTATGGGTCCCTGACCCAGTCAAGGCATTCACTGGAGGCCGAGGGGAAATAAAATGACAGCTTCTCCTCCAGGTTTTTCAGATGTTTGCCAATTGTCTCACACAGTGCAGCAGTGTTGACATCTCCTTCCCATTTCTTGGTGAGGGGGAACATGTCAAGGTTGGCCCTTTCCAGATGCTGTCTCCAGAGGTGCACCTTTGAACGGAATCCATTTATTTTATCTGTGCTTGTGAGCAGGTTTTCATTTCGACCTTGCATTCGTGTGTTCAGTTCATTCAGATGCTGAAATATATCTGCCATGTATGCCAGTTTTGAACACCACACATCACTTGAAAGCAGCTTTGCCTCATCACACCTCTCATCGGTCAAAAACACTTTTAGTTCCTCCCGCAGCTCATACACACGGGCCAGCACCTTCCCGCGCGAGAGCCATCGGACCTCCGTATGGAGCAACAGAGCTGTGTGCTCTGCTCCCATTTCTTCACATAAAGACGCAAATATGCGGCTTTTCAGGGGTCTTGTCTTGACAAAGTTCACCATGCGCACAACATCATCCAACACAGGAGCAAGGTCTGCTGGTAAAGTCTTGGCAACGAGCGCCTCGCGGTGCAAAAAACAGTGCGTAACAAGAACATCTGGATTTTTCTCTCTCACTCTGCTCACGAAGCCTTTGGTGCGCCCGACCATGGCTGCTGCTCCGTCAGTGCAAACGCTCGTGCAGTTTTCCCACTGAAGCCCTCCTCGTTCGAGATATTCTGATGTGACCCGAAATATTTCCTCTCCTGTTGTTCTCTCTGGTAGTGTCTTGCAAAATAAAAAATTTTCTCTGATGGAGTCTCCATCCACAAAACGCACATTGGCCAAAAGTTGAGCATGTCCACTTATGTCGGTGGATTCATCAAGCTGCAACGCAAATTTCCCACTGATGCGTAACTTTTCCAAAACAATATTTTCGATATCTTCAGACATGTCCTCAATACGTCTGGCAATGGTGTTATCTGAGAGCGGAACTTTGGCTACTTCTTTAACAGCGTCAGGGCCGAGCATCTCATTCACAATTGCTTTGCAGGCAGGTAATATTAATGTCTCTGCTACAGTGTGTGCCTTTTTTGATTTGGCTACGAGTTCAGCCACTAAGTAGCTAGCTTTGAGAGCTCTCTCAGACACCTTCACGTTTTTTCTCATTAAAGTTGCCTGTTTCTCCATGCTTTGACGCATGCGAGCAAAATAGTCCGTGCTCTTATTTTGAAGGGACGGATGTTTCATTTGGAGATGGCGTTTAAGCTTGCTTGGGACCATAGCACTGTTCGATAGCTTTTCCCCACACACCAAGCATAACGGGATAGGTGCAGTAGGATCCCCGGTGAAAGTAAATCCAAACGAAAGATAACTGTCACTGTATTGCCTCGAGCTCACCGTTTTTACTTTCTTGTTGTGGTCACCACTTGTACTGGGCAGTTCATCGTCTGGGTTAGGATTTTGTCCGAGGCCGAGCTCGGAGTCTGTTGTTTTCCTTTTCAGATATTTATCCATAGCTGTTTACCGTGTCGCCACCGTGGATCTATTCATTGCCGCGACTTATTTTGCCGCCACTTATTCCGTGCATCACTGTCTTATTTTATTGTCCTAAATAAACGGTGCCAAGATCATAGCGCTACCTGCTGCCACCTACTGGCAAGAAAAATAATTTAACTACTCTGCGGCCACTGCATTGAAGAGCGCCGACACTCAACACTGGCACTGAACTGGCACACAACTACTTGCAGCAACCAACGCAACATTTTTTTTAGAACAATTAAGTGAAATTAGATAATTTTCCACGGCACACTTGACGACCTCCCACGGCACACCAGTGTGCCGCGGCACAGTGGTTGAAAATCACTGATTTAGAGGCTGCATTGCGTGCCCCGTGTTCTCGCATTATACGGATATACGCGCCGCTCGATTGGGGCTAATTTCGTCAAAACGACTCCAAATGACACCAAACTTGTCAGGGTGATTAAATGATCGTATTTGATGCTAGAAATAAGGTCCAGGTTGTAAAAAACGAAAGTTATCCTTTAAAAGTTATTGGAGGCACCGCCGGGCGAGTGGCGTCTGTCCGACTACCCATTTCTCCGACCATACATCTGTCCGACTGCCCATTTCTCCGACCATGCATTTATTTATTTTTCCGTCCATTAGTCCGACCTCCCATTATTCCGACTTAAGTAGCCCTAACCCTTAACCTTACCCTAAACCTAACCTTAACGCTGTAGAATGGGTAGTCGGAGAAATGAGCCGTCGGACTTTGGACGGGTCGGATTGACGTATGCTCCCCGGCACCGCCCAGGTATTTATTTTATTTCACTATCACAGTTATCACAGGTACGCGCCATATCTTGACGAACTCAGGCCCCGTCCCACTGTACTACAACACCCCAATTAGTCAGTATTTCATAGCTACATGGGACTGGGGTTACACGTATAATAAAGGAAAAAGTATGAAAACCCTTTAAATTATAGAAAAGAGAAAAAGACTCACAAGATACATGAGAGGTTTTTTATTGATATGCTCTTTAATATAATATATAATATATGTACACTATTGAATCAGTAAGTGTTGTGTATCCTTATCTTTACATTTTTATTCCGTTTCCTGAGGTTTCATCTTTACAGGAAGAGGAAGAAGTTTACAAGAATCACTGAGAAGAGTTTAAACATCAACTGATTGAATCCATGAATGTGAAAACGTGAGTGAGAGACAGAGACAGACATGAGACAGACATGTAGAGACTGAACTGAACCCCTAACCCTGCGCTCTGATAAACAACTGTCCATATTCTTGTTCCCATTTAATAGTTGAAATGTTGACAAGAAAAACATAACTGGATCAATGTAACAATAAAAAAAGGTCCTGCAATGTGATGCTGCTGGAAACAAAAGGAGAGAGTGACTTTGCTCATATAAACATTTTTTTTTTTATTATTTCACATCCAATTATTTACAGGATTAGATAAATTCAGTTTAACAATAAACTCAGTGACAGAAATTGTTATGGAAAAATCATTTGCTGATAGAATCAATAAGGTTTTTGTGCTGCTCTATATGAAAATGCACATTACATACAAAACTGATTAATTGATTCAGTAAAAACATACAAAAAACATCTTTAAAAACACTCTTTAAAGGATAACTTTCGTTTTTTACAACCTGGACCTTATTTCTAGCATCAAATACGATCATTTACTCACCCTGACAAGTTTGGTGTCATTTGGAGTCGTTTTGACGAAATTAGCCCCAATCGAGTGGCGCGTATATCCGTATAATGCGAGAACACGGGGCACCCAATGCAGCCTCTAAATAACACATTATCCGCCGCAAAACTTGTTCATTTCGCCAATATTTTGTGATGATACCTCTGATCTGGATGATGTCATCTCCGACCGGTGCCCGGCTCGTTCTGATAATCATTCTGCTTCGGCATTCGGGTCCTTTTTATCTCAACTAGCCAGAGCTGTAGTGAGGATCCAGGCTGAGGAGAGGAAGCCTGTGGAAGTTGAACTTCATCCAGCTGCTCATTTTGTTCTGACAAGTCAGAAACATGCAGAAACGGACCATAGCATTAGCGATAGCAAGTTAGCCACGCCGCGCCGCCGTCGGAGATGACATCATCCAGATCAGAGGTTAGTAGGTCAACCTAGAGGAGCAGGATGTTGATAACATGCCACCACGGGCTCGGAGGGGAATAACACTAGTGTATCATCACAAAATATTGGCGAAATGAACGAGTTTTGCGGCGGATAATGTGTTATTTAGAGGCTGCATTGGGTGCCCCGTGTTCTCGCATTATACGGATATACGCGCCGCTCAATTGGGGCTAATTTCGTCAAAACGACTCCAAATGACACCAAACTTGTCAGGGTGAGTAAATGATCGTATTTGATGCTAGAAATAAGGTCCAGGTTGTAAAAAACGAAAGTTATCCTTTAACTGTTAATCCACCACTTTTGCACCAGTCACTATTTCTCTGTCCACTCCACTCCCTCACTGTAAAACCCCCGTTGCTTCACTCACATCAAAGCTGTTGTTGGGTCAACGTTCTGGTTTATCAACATTCATCAGGACCGACAAGTAAGTCTTGATAATAAAACTCCACGACCTCGTCCAGTGTTTAAATTATTGTTTTAGTTCTGTGTATGTTACCACTGTTGTACATAAACCGTACATTTATTCTGATCCATGTCCCCCATACTGTCCAATAGCAACTGAAGAAACAATGTTTGTTTTTCCTCAAATGATTTTTAGTGGCCGACAAAAGAGTAAAGTGTGTCTGAAAGAAGAAGTTTACAAGAATCACTGAGAAGAGTTGAAACATCAACTGATTGAATCCATGAATGTGAAAACGTGAGTGAGAGACAGAGACAGACATGTAGAGACTGAACTGTCTGTTCAACAGTGAGAAGGTTTCTGTGACAGAAGGAGACTCTGATTCACTCAACACAGAGACACTGAGGAACCAGAACTGGACCTGAAGACTCCAAACCCAGGATACAGAGGTTGAGTGAAGGTGGTGTTGAAGGTGTGGAGGTGGATCAGTGAGTCAGAGGAGACTCTGTAGAAGGACAGAGAGCCAGCAGGACAGTCCACATACACTGCTACTCTGTCACAGACAGAGGAGGAGGAGGAGGAGGGGGGGGGGATGAGTGTCGCTCTGTTATTGTGACAGACAGTGTAACCATCATCATCACAGCTCAGACTCCAGGACTGATCGTTCCATCCAAACACACAGTCTTCACTGTCTCCTTTCCTGCTGATTCCTCTGTAACTCACTGATATATAAACCACTCCTCTCCTCTCGACCTCCCAGTAGCAGCGACCAGTCAGACCAGTTGAACACAGCAGCTGAGACCAGAAGTCAAATCTGTCTGGATGATCAGGATATGGCTGATAATCCTCCTTCACCCATGTCATCTTCCTGTTGTTGTCAGACAGTTTGATGTTTGTGTTCACTGTGTTTGTGTCGATTGTGAGTGGACAGGAATCTGATGGAGAGAACAAGACACAGCTGCAGTTATTGATCATTGATCAGTTATTGACAGTTTGATGAAGACTCATGAGGTCAGTGATGTGACAGTGTGAAGATGGTTGAATGTGAATCAAAGTAAAAACAGACTTACACTTCCTCAGACCTGGTGTCAACCATGGGACTCCAGCAGGCTCCACCCTGAAAGGAGGAGGGGGGTCAGAGCAGCACCTTCTCTGTCAGCATCACACATGGACATTACATGGCTCTCACACACACACTGTTGTATCACTGTGTTCACATGGAGCTCCAGCTGCTGGAGACTTTCATTAAAGGGATAGTTCACACAAAATTCAAATTTCACTCATCCAGATCCCTCCATACTGCTGGTCTGTAATGTCCCTCTGGTGTTGAAGCCCCCACATGAGAAACTGTTCAGAGAAAAATTAAACAAGTCTATATTTTCATCTTGTTTGTATTGAAGCTCCCAGTGTCTCAGTTCACTGCTCTTCCTGACGGAGGAACAGTTTCTCCTGTGGGGGCTTCAACACCAGAGGGACATTACAGACCAGCAGTATGGAGGGATCTGGATGTTTGTTGCTGTGGTATCCATGACAACCATTATATGGACAAATCCTGCTGCGTGGACCCCCCGTAACTCAGAGAAGGAACGGAGGACTCTGAAAACTCTCACAGCTCTTAGGGTGCACTCACACTAGGCAATCGTACCGTGCCCAAGCCCGTTTGCTCCCTAAAGTCCGGATTCTATTGCTAGTGTGAGTGCAAGTGTTCCATGCCTGAGCACGGTACACTTCCCTGGCCCAGCACGATTGGGAGAGGTGTGCTTGGGCACGGTACACTTGGCCAGAATGCGCACACGTAATGCGCTGCGGGCTCGTTATCCACCACGTGTCTGTAGCCGCATGTAAACAACAGTCAATTAACGATTACGTCGCGCCGTAAACATTGCTAGTTGACTGCGCTTTGATTAAACTTCAAGATATTACCATGACAACCGGTCAAACAATGAATAGCGGCGTTCTCTCTGCAGTCAAAGCGCATCCGCCGTGTTAATATATCAACGTGATGACGTCTGTGTCGGAGGCAACCGGGCTTCAGCACGCTTGGGTTCGAGGTAGTGTGAGTGCGGGCCAGAGGGGGACAGGGAAGGGGGGGCATTCGGGCTTCAGCACGGCACGGAACAACTGGCCCTAGTGTGAGT
The DNA here is from genome assembly GCA_030347415.2 of Decapterus maruadsi. Classification (NCBI taxonomy): domain Eukaryota; kingdom Metazoa; phylum Chordata; class Actinopteri; order Carangiformes; family Carangidae; genus Decapterus; species Decapterus maruadsi. Next base: position 30,902,495 of record CM064907.1, on the reverse strand, counting down.
GCGCCCTTAGTCGACATGAGGGGGAGGAGATGATGCCTAGTCCACACCAGCCCGGGTATTTTTGAAGCCGGAGTTTTGTTCCGCGTCCACACGAGTGGTGTAATTAAGGGCGCACTCACACTAGGGCACTCACACTCACGTGGTGGATAGTGAGCCCGCAGCGCATTACGTGTATGCATTCTGGCCAAGTGTACCGTGCCCAAGCACACCTCTCCCAACCGTGCCGGGCCGAGGAAGTGTACCGTGCTCAGGCCCGGAACACATGCACTCACACTAGCAATAGAATCCGGACTTTAGGGAGCAAACGGGCTTGGGCACGGTACGATTGCCTAGTGTGAGTGCACCCTAAAATACTCCGTACACACGCAACCGTGGAATCCGCTACCAAGTGACGCAATGCACGCGTGGAAGGCCGTTTTAACCAATCAAAATACAGTGGAAACCGCTTATGGATCAAAAGCCTCGGGACAGAATCATTTATAGTGTTAATTTTTGGTCATTTTATGGATGAAAATATGCGCAAGAACAATAACTACAGTGTTCTTTTGACATGCACGGCTGCAGCAGCCTGCATAAGTCACTGCGCTGTGTGTTGTGCTGTGTGCGCCACCTGACTGGCTGACCACTGTCATTGTGGCGCAACTCATCACTGGCTGTTGTGTTGTCTGTCAAAACATAGATGAATGAAACATATCCACTTAATATCAACCGTGGATGTCACAAACAGATTTTCGGCCTTTTGGCTCGTTCCGTTCAGTGGAATGTTCAGTGAGTCATGATGAGACACTGAAGTCATGAGGAGAAACTCCTGATCCCAGTAGTTCATCACCGTGACGATGAAAGCTGCACAGCTCATGTTTGAAACACTCTGAGGTTTTGGCTTCAGTATAAACTGTGTTGGGACGAGTCAGACTGAGACAGAGGACGTCAGTGGAGTGGGCAGAGCTTCACTGTGGCCTACACCACCTCTGGATATGGTCTGACTGATGGGATCTGATGTCATCAATGCATGGATCACCTGAGACAGATGTTAATACCAGGTGTGACCAGATGTTCCAGCTCCTCCTCCTCTATCAGACAGTGTGTGTGTGGCTGCAGCAGCCTCTCCATACCTGAGAGAGTCCAGTCTCCAGTCTGGATCCTCCAGTCCAGCAGACAGCAGCTCCACTCCTGAGGCTCCTGGATGGTTGTAGCTCAGGTCCAGCTCTCTCAGATGGGAGGGGTTGGAGCTCAGAGCTGAGGCCAGAGAAGCACAGCCTTCCTCTGTGACCAGACATCCTGACAGACTGAACACACACAACAACACACAGGAACCCTCTGTCAACACCTGCTGCTGTGTTCAAGTGGCATCAGATAAACAGCTGGATGGATCCTCACCTGAGAGTCTCCAGTCTACAGTGTGGACTCTCCAATCCAGCAGACAGCAGCTTCACTCCTGAGTCCTGCAGGTTGTTGTTACTCAGGTCCAGGTGTCTCAGACTAGAGGACTGGGAGCTGAGGACTGAGGACAGAGCTTCACAGCTTCTCTCTGAGAGGTTACAGCTGCTCAGTCTGAAGTGATGATCATGAGGAAATAAAGGAGAAAGGAGTTTATTATCTGTCTTGTTGAAAAGAGAGAAGGGTTTTTATGTAATGATGAATAAATCCAACTATCTCAACACTTACAGAGCTTTGTTGGAGGCTTTGACCACTGGCAGCAGCCTCAGAAGAGCCTCCTCTGAAGCAGAGTATTTCTTCAGGTCAAACTCATCCAGATCTTCTTCTGATGACAGTAAGATGAAGACCAGAGCCGACCATTGAGCAGGAGACAGTTTACGTCTGGAGAGACGTCCTGATCTCAGGGACTGTTGGATCTCCTCCACTAGAGAACAATCATTCAGTTCATTCAGACAGTGGAACAGGTTGATGCTTTTCTCTGCAGAGGGAGTCTCTTCAATCTTCTTCTTGATGTACTGGACTGTTTCCTGATTGGACCGTGAGTCACTTCCTGTCTGTGACATCAGACCTCGTAGGAGACTCTGATTGGTCTCCAGTGAAAGACCCAGGAGGAAGCGGAGGAACAAGTCCAGGTGTCCATTTGGACTCTGTAAGGTCTCGTCCACGGCGCTCTGGTAGAAGTTTGTCTCTGCAGATTTGACTTCTGTTGTTTCAGTCTTCGTGGAGGTTGTTTGATGTTGTGACATCAGGTTGAGTCCAGAGTTGATGAAGGTCAGATGGACATGAAGAGCAGCCAGAAACTCCTGAACACTCAGATGGACGAAGCAGAACACCTTGTCCTGGTACAGGCCTCTCTCCTCTTTAAAGATCTGTGTGAACACTCCTGAGTACACTGAGGCTGCTCTGATATCGATGCCACACTCTGTTAGGTCTGATTCATAGAAGATCAGGTTTCCTTTCTGCAGCTGCTCAAAAGACAGTTTTCCCAGAGACTCAATCATCTTCCTGCTCTCTGGACTCCAGTGTGGATCTGTCTCAGCTCCTCCATCATACTTGACCTTCTTCAGTTTTAGATGAACCACCAGGAAGTGGATGTACATCTCAGTCAGGGTCTTGGGCAGCTCTCCTCTCCTTCTGGTCTTCAACAGCTCCTCCAGAACTGTAGCAGTGATCCAGCAGAAGACTGGGATGTGGCACATGATGTGGAGGCTTCGTGATGTCTTGATGTGGGAGATGATCTCTCTGGCCTGCTGCTCATCTCTGAACCTCTTCCTGAAGTACTCCTCCTTCTGTGGGTCAGTGAACCCTCTGACCTCTGTCACCATGTCAACACACTGAGGAGGGATCTGATTGGCTGCTGCAGGTCGTGTGGTTATCCAGAGGCGAGCAGAGGGAAGCAGGTTCCCCCTGATGAGGTTGGTCAGCAGCACGTTGACTGAGGTGGACTCTGTCACATCAGTCAGGATCTCAGTGTTGTGGAAGTCCAGAGGAAGTCGACACTCGTCCAGACCGTCAAAGATGAAGACCACCTGGAACTGATCAAAGCTGCAGATTCCTGCTGCTTTGGTTTCAGAGAAGAAGTGATGAACAAGTTCCACCAAGCTGAACTTTTTCTCTTTCAGCACATTCAGCTCTCTGAAGGTGAAGGGAAATGTGAAGTGTATGTCCTGGTTGGTTTTGTCTTCAGCCCAGTCCAGAGTGAACTTCTGTGTTAAGACTGTTTTCCCAATGCCAGCCACTCCCTTTGTCATCACTGCTCTGATTGGTCGGTCTCTTCCAGGTGGGGCTTTAAAGATGTCTTCTTGTCTGATGGTTGTTTCTGGTCTGTCTGGTTTCCTGGACGCTGTTTCAATCTGTCTGACCTCATGTTCATCATTGACCCCTCCAGCCCCTCCCTGTGTGATGTAGAGCTCTGTGTAGATCTGGTTCAGAAGGGTTGGGTTTCCTGCTTTAGAGATCCCCTCAAACACACACTGGAACTTCTTCTTCAGGTCAGATTTGAGTTCACGTCCACAAACTGGACCAGGAGTTCCTGAATAAACAAAAATATAGTAAAATTCATGAAAAAAAATGTAACATTTTAATTCCTCTAAATAGCGACTATATGAACATGTTTCCCTCCATGTGTTGATGTCAGTGAACGTCTCATTTGTCCGTCATGTTGAATCTTTAGAGAAATCCTCTTACTGCTCTGCAGACGCTCAGCCAGCTCCTCCTGCTTCATCCTCCTCAGGAAGTTCACTGTGATCTTCACTAATGCCTCTCTGATGCTCCTCCTCTGCGCTTCATCCTCCTCATCCTCCCTCTGACTCCCTGAGCATTCTGGGTAATCTGGACTCAGAGCCTTGTGGATCTTCTTCAGCTCGTTCTTGACAAAAGTGAGCATGTTGTCCTCCAGCAGCTGGAACAGAAACTCTATGAGTGACAGCATCAAACTAAAAGCATGGAGCCAAACATCAGATCCATGTTGGACAGACTGACAATCCACTGGTGTCAAAGTGCAGCATGGAGATGATGGTGAACACAACAGATGTAACAGCAGCTGTTGGACATGTCCTCACCATAAATATGGAGTCCAGGTGTGTTTGATGCTGCTGGGCAGACTGACCACTGGACTGAACCTCTGAGCTCTCCTGGTCCACTCTGTGGAGGAATCAGTGTCAAGTCAACATCAGGACAGAGAGATAATACAAGATGGACTTTATATGTCCCCTGAGGACGTTCACAACAGACAGAGACACTTTGGTTTCAGACCTGGTCCAACAACACGTCGTACAAACTGGTTCTTTTCTACAATAACCTGAGTCTGACTGTCAGTTACAGCTTACATCTGATCAACTGATCCTCGTCCTCCTTTAAAGTTAACGATATCTTCCTTTGACCGGTCGCTCTTTAAAGACAGACAGCTGGGTTCAGGAGAGTCTGGTCTCTGCTGCTGGATCCTGAAACAACAACACAACTCATGTCAAATAGTTTCAGTTTCAGAAATTAACACAGAAAATCATTAACCTTGATATCTTAATACAAAATCATCCTTGACTTCTTTACTTGAAGGTGTCAGCTGTAAACCATGATAATGAAGGATTTTTACATCAGACAACGTCATTGGTAACATCTGTTCATGGCCGTAGCCACCTATGAGGTCACAGAGGTCCGGACCTAAAAATTTCTGTGAAAAAAAATTGAAGAAGCCACAAGGCCTAAATAGCATGATAAAAATATCGGTCAGCTTTTATTTTGAAACGACATGCGCAAAGTTGATGCAGAAAACTTGAATTGAGATGACAGGCGCCTTGCTGTAGCCAAATGTGTGTGTGCATAACTTTCAATGCATTCAGTGCACTTGTTTCTTCATGCATATCCGCGGCTCACAGCTCCATGAACCTGCTTCTACCGTGTTTAGTCAGACCGCGACCGGGTCTGCTCCATTTGAAAGGCGAAGGAAGCGCTACAGACACCTGCAGCAACTGCAGCTTCTACTGAGAGCTGGGGTCAGATGTAATGTACGGGTCAGATGTAATGCACGTGAGACAGACACACAGACCGACCGCACAGATGTGCGGACATTGTTTCACACTGATGTAAAAAAAAAAAAATACTACTGCGTTCTATGACGGCAGATACAGAACCAGGTATTTATTTCAAGTTAATGAGGTGAGCTGCGGGGCGGTGTTTAGCTCAGTTGGTAGAGCACCCATCCCATGTGTTGAGGCTACAGTCCTCGCTGGAGGCGGCCCTGGTTCGAATCCCGCGTCGGATGGAGCTATACTACTGGTCTTGTCACGGCCTCGGCTGTCTTTGGTCTCGGTCTCGCAATGTCTCGGACTGGTGGAGCCTACATTTAGGCTATAGCACATTCCGAATAGGCCCACTACAAGGTCTCGAACCACCAGTATGAACCAGTTAGCTACGCCACTGGTACAGCCCCATCCCCGCCCCTCACCTCACCAATTTCAAAACCCTGGCTACGGCCCTAGATCTATTGGCTTTGTTCTATAGATGAGTTCTCTGTCTCAATATTTATGGACGTCTGTTGGCCTGCTCCTGTAAAAAGCAGCTGCTAAGATTCCTGTAACTGATCTGATCCTCTGTCTCTGCACTCTGTGTCTGACATCACTCTGAACCATAGACTGTAAAAAGAATGGACGTCCACGCCCTAATTGGCCAGAATCTTAAAGGGGTCCTATTATGCAAAATCCACTTTCTAGAGGTTTTGTAGTGGTCCTATGTGTTCCCGGGGCCTTTCTATGACGCCCGAAGGTGAAAAAAGTCTGTTCACTCCCTTAATTGATTGTTACACTTTTTTGAGATCGTGTCTCCAAACGAGCGGATTGAAAGTGCTGGGAGACTTGACGTCAGGATGCCCAGAACTCAAGTGACTCCACCTCCCGGTACTTCCTTATCCTCCCCCTGGGCCAGTCTGGAAAAACGTGAGCTCCGCCCGCTGAGACATTTCCTGATCACCGAAAGGGGATTGCAGCTTTTTGAATGTGGAAGTGAGCTTCACCAACAACTGCCCCTTTATTCTGAACTCACTACAAATCACTAATCGGCTCTTCGCCCTGTTGCACAACTCAAAGCTGCCACCAGGAGGCGACTTGATGCAGCCAACATCACCATGCTGCAGAAACAAGACCATGAACATTGAAGGGATAGTTGGGATATCCCTAGTTCACCCAATTGCAGATGAACAATTGGCGCGATATAGCACATTTAGCATGCGCCCGTGTCTGTGTGTCTATGTACAGGCAGAGATCAGAGATGGTGTTTTAAATAACCATGCTAGCGTTTCACCAGCTCTCATCTCTGCCAGCCAGCCTCTCAAACTGCCGCCTCCCTCCCGTACGTGTGCACGTAGATCCACGTGAGGGGAAAAAAAAAGTTTTGATTTTTTTTTTCTGAATTTTTTTTTTTTCTGTGAGAGACTGTGGCGGGCCCAAACGAGACTGTGGCGGGCCACCACAGTCTAATTAATGGGAAACACTGGAATGGATACCACTTTTCTTGGTCCAAAAAGACACACCAAAAACCATCCAGATACCTCCATACTGCTGGGGCCTCATTTATGAAAGAGGGTGTAAAACTGCTACTAAACTTTTGCGTACGGCGAAAAGACGAAAATGGTGTACACCCAAAATATCCACACGTTTTTCAGATCTATCAAACTGTGCGTACACCCAACTCTCCGCAATTTCCCTTTGATAAATCACAACGGACCCAAGAATTTTGCGCATATGACCACACCTCATACTCCGCCTATATACGCCTATATACACGCCTATATACGGTTCCAGGGTGCCATTCCGAAGGGCCGCCACTCCGAATGTTTACTTTCATTTGTCGGAATGCCGACCCTTAATTATTTATGGGAAAGGGGTGCCATTCCGAACCTGAAAAAAGTTGAATGGTTTTAGCAGGGTACCCAGTCCAGCAAATGCATTGGTAGTGTAGTTGTTAGACTATGCGTTTTTGGTGCGGTAGATCAGGGTTCGACTCCCGGGGGAGACACCTATTAATAGTGATTTTATTGGCCTCTACCTAATCTTTTTACTAAACTTAACCAACTCCTTTCTACATTGCCTAAACCTAACCAAAGCACAGAGCAAGGACATTTATTTTCAGCAGGAGCGCCGCGGCTGCATCAGACTCGCACCTGGGTGAAACTTTGGAGGCGGAGGGGGAGTGGGTGGGGGAGGGGGGCGTTGTCCCCGCGGCACGTCGTGTCAAGCCGGGCAGGAAGTCAAACCACGAGAGAATCCAGTCAATTTTCAAAATAAAACACATTCGGAACGGCGGCCCCTCGGGAAGTTCGTAATGACGGACCTTCGGGAATTTTCGGACTGGCAGACCGTCGGAATGGCGGTCCTTCGGAATGGCGGTCGCCCCCCCCTATATACAACCATTTAAGGTCTTCACGTGCATAATTAATGAGCCATGTGCGCTCTGTGGAGCGGCTACAACGTGACAAAGTGACAGCGAAGACAACGAGCGGAGGACGGGGGAAAGATACACGGCGACATCGGGCAATAAATCAGTCAGAAAAATGATTAATAAGCTACAATAAAAACAAAAACCTCCCAAATCTCAACAAAAGGAGCAGAAAGAGGAATAATCTTCTGTAATCTGCCACAGAAAATCTTTTTTTTTTCCTTTTTTACCTAGATGTTAAAACAATGTAAAGCAGGATTTCAAGAATAGTTCCCATTACTTTGAAGCCTTTAGACACAGTTCAGCTCTGCTGGACTGGGTTTATGTCATTTGCTACAGCCGAGTTCTTCAGTTGTTGTTGTTGTTGTTGGTCTGATCATTTACCGTAGGCTTTCAACACGCACAAGCTGTGTGAGGGAGGCGGAGGATCACAGCTGATAATGATCATCACGTTACTGACAGTAAACTTGTTCTTTTTTCTCTGTCTTTCGTTTTGTTGTTGTTGCTCCTGTCCATTAACAATAAAGAGACTGGTGGAGCTCTCTGTCCACATTTGATTATTCTCGCCCTTTTTTCTTTCTTTTTATTATGCTCGTTCCGACAGCCTCCCCTGTGTTATGGTTCGACTCGTGTCCGTACGGGGGTCGGATTGGACCCTCAGAGTGTGTAGGCTATAGCATAGTGCGAATTACGGGGGGGTTTGGGGGGGTTTGACCCCCCTAATTACGACTTCGACCCCCCTAAAAGAGGTACAAATAACAGATAGGGGGGGTCGAAACATTTATCTTTCTTATTAGTAATCATAAATACTACAATATACAGTGTTCCATAGTCATGACAGCAAGATGCTGGTAGTAAAATTTTAGACACCCCTATAGTGGACTAAACCATTTCATTACCGTGTCTGTCTGACTGGCTCACATCCAAGTCGGCGGCGGCGCGGGCATTTAAAAAAAAAAAAAAAAAGACTTCACGCCGCCTCATGGAGTGCTGTAAATTAATGTAAGTAGCTACCAAGCTATTTAATACACTTACTTACTTACTAACTTTCAGAGTTTCAGAATTGCACAGCTCATCCTGTAGGCTACGCCTCCTACCTTAGTTGTTTGCTTGTAACACCTGGCCTTTGCCTGCTCGTCCCTCTCTGACGTCTCCCAGTTGATTTTCATGTTGCTGCTGCTTCCTCTGACTCTTTAACGTCACTGTTCCTCACCACGTCGCCTGTCTGTCCATTTGATTTTACTTCATATATTAGAAATCGATCCATTTTGTGCCCTGTGTATGTGACTCTAGCTAGCGGAGCTATCGTAACCTGCTAGCTGCGCTGCCGTCAGGATGTAAACACTGCCGCATCCTGCGTTGCCAGGTTTGACAGTTTCCCCCTTTTGGAAACAACATAACTGAAGTGAATGAGAACTATAATGTGGATGTTTGTAGTGCAGTGTTGGGCTATTTGTGTAGCCTTTATGTAGCACATTAAAAAAAAACAAAAAAATTGAATAGTCTTTGAGTGGTGGTTTAGTTGGGCTTTTACCTGTTTAATAGCCTACTGAAAACATCAGTGACACCAAAATCAAACTTTGAGCTGTTTTCTTAAAGTAGTCTATGTTTCATTTCCATTTCCATTATCCATTGGTTCCAATATTTGGACCAGTATGTGAATCTGTCTCTAGACTAGAGCATGTATTATGTAGATGCTCAGCATTGTGTGGATCTCTAGAAATGAGGGTTTGCTAGGGTGTGTGTGTGGGTCTGAATTTCGGCAGTTTAGATCTAGAATATTTTGTTGGTGACCACAAAAGTTGTTTGTGTGGTACATTATGTGCCGCATGAACTATAAAATTTAGTTTATCATCATCTACAGACGGTAGACATTTCATTGAACAAGCAAGATACATAAGACTTCTGTTAACTCAAGCGCGCGCCTTCGCTACACTGTGCACTGTGTAAAATGTTGACCCCCCCAATTGTTATTGTATAATTCGCACTCTGGGCTATAGGGATGCAACGATACACAAAAGTCATGGTTCGGTACGTACCTCGGTTTTGAGGTCTTGGTTTCGGTTCAATTTCGGTACAGTAAGAGAACCAAATAACCAAAACATAAATTTGCTTGTTGTTTATAAGGATTTTTTCTAAATCAAATTTACATGTTTTGGTCAAATGTAATTATTTGACTCACCCACTAAATTGTACACAGTCCCTGATACAAATAAACTTATAAACTTATTAATTTATAATCTTAAAATATGAAAAAATATTTAGCCTAATACTGTTGTAAAGTACTTTTTTTTTATTGCAGCACTAACAGTTCAAGGCAGTGACGGACTGACCATAGTTCAATGTGGGCAAATGCCACAACTGTTGTGGCATTTGACCACATTGAACTATGATGACTGACGATGCAACTATTCAGCCGCGAATGAATGAATGAATGAATGAACGAATGAATGAATGACGCGGATCATCACGACCGCACAGTGCGTAGTAGGGTCAATACAGCTGCAGATGCGCCTGCAGCTGATCCACAGGTGCTACAGGTGCTGCAGCTAGTGATGGGCAATCAAGGCTTTGTTGAGGCTTCAACACCTGTTTCGAGTAATGAGCCATTACTCGAGGCTTCAATGACACAGCTGCTCCAGTACGACATCTAGTGTTCAATAAAATGAAGTGTAATTGAGACGTGTCATTCATTGGTTCGCTGATTGTTTGAGATTTCATTTGCCATGCTCACTCTGTTCAGCTAACGTTGTAGCCAAATGGTTGTATGCTTTCAAGCTGACATAATAAAATATAAAAATGTAAAACTAGAAAATTTCCTCTCGGGAAATTTTGAAAGGGCACCGGGAGCTACTGCCGTTCTAACCATCTCTGTCAACATGGGAATCAAACCCACGATCTTAAGGTCAAGACAGAGCTGATCAGACACATGATCCTATCTCTATATGCACTGATATGGAGGAGCTGTAATCACATTAGGTTAACTGTGTTAGAGTGTGAGAGAGGAGTGCGCGCTTACGCGCGCATTTTAAAGTTACGTGTGTGTTTTGATGTGTTTGTGTGTGTAACTGTCATCACATTACACTTGTGTGTGTTAGAGTGAGAGAGGAGTGCATTTTGCAAATTACCTGTGTGTTTTTAATGTGTGTGTGTGTGTGTGTGTGTGTAACTGTAATGACATGAAGCTGGTTCTAGAGTCTGTGTGTGTGACTGAGCTGCATCCTGTATCAGTCTGATTTAGCTGTGTGTCTGTGTTTACAAACATCTTAACGAGCTCCAGGTGGATTGTTTATGGAGTTAACGACCCTGGCCTGAGGATCAGAGGTTACCATGACAACTTGAGCTGGTTGCCAATGACGATAGGGGCCCCCAGGCTGAGGCAGACAGAAACGTAGAGAAAAAGACTGATTTTCTGCCTCTGCACTGGTCTCGCATTTAGGCTTATTCTGACAAAACGGTAGCTCCTATCAGAACAAAACACGGATCAACGGTGCCCTAAGGCCTTCCTGAAAATTTTGGTACGATTTGGTGTTTCTACAGTAAATATTTTGGCGACACGGGCAGTTTTAAAACATCGGTCTGTTCTGCTCCTCTCAGAAAATTTTTGTATTGGAGTCAATGAGGAGGAGAGACAGACATGGTCGCACTCAGAGGCTGCTAATTCAAATTCTGTAAGTCTCTCTGATATTTTGAACACATTGTGGGAGAGACAACAAGTTTGTCTACAAAACTGTGAAAAAATTATGTGTGTACAGTGTAAATTGTGTCCAAGAGGAGTGTGGAAAGAGAAAGAATCAGGAGTTTTTCTGGGCTCTCACCCCACTCTACCTGATGACATCACGCACTCTAGCACGGACATTCCGTGCAATACACACCCATTATAATCTCATAATTTCTCCAAAAATGATCATGGTCATTGATCAGCGATTGATCAAAAACTATTCAACCTATCAAAACGTGGAGTAATACACCAATACACAAGACTTGTGTTTACTATTTAAAGTTTAAATGGAGTCTCTAGGTGAAAGTATGCCTGAGCAGTAGACATTTGTTAAACTCCAATGTTTCGTCTTTTTTGCTCTTTTTTTTTCGCTCGTCCCATAGACTTCAATGCAAAATTTTGCGCAGTTCGTAGACTGTTGAGAAAAGTAATAGCACCCCAATCCCGATCAGGACGCACGTTTTGATATATAATATGTCCTGCAACTCGACTAGTAGCGAACCGAAAATCGTCCGGAAGATGAAGAAAGAAAATAACTAGGAAAAAATCCACACAATAACAATAGTGCCCTGGGCGATGGCCCGGTGCCCTAATAAACATGACGTTTCTCTTGCCATATTGTGATAGGCTTTCATTATAGGCTACCTGATATATTAGCCTCTGCTATGAATCACATTCTGCTCTGAAATAAGTCTAAACAGTCTATGGCTTAAACAATGTGAAATGGTGTAGAGTAGATGGCCAATGTGATATAATTTCAAAACGGAAAAAATGTGGTGTAAGTTTCGGGTGGGATTCGATCCCACGCCAAGAATGAATAGGGAGCAGCCGCCTCATGTAATCCAGGTGCACCACAGCTCATGGCAGCCATGAATGCGGGACGTGCTAAATGTTTCTTGAGCTCATATGGTCGTTGACACTTCAATCTTCATAAATATGCGTGATACAACGCTTAAATAAATTGTTTTCCTCTACTCCACATATCACGGTTTAGTAATGTTATAGAATTCCTGGTACTGAATACTACACTTTGCAACCAAATCTCTGCCGCCTCAGTTTCTATGTGTTTCAAAGGCTCAGCTCAGCTCTCACAGAGCGCAGAGACAACCAAAACATTGCCGGTGCTTCATGAATGACTGAAGCAGTGAAGTGGTTCATACGTCATCCAAGTGGTTCATTCGTCACAAGTCACGTGACCAAACCACGCTCCGGCACAGTGGTTCGATACCAAATGCTTCATGAGCTACGGCGCATGTGTCGGAGCCTCGGTGTCAAAGGACCATCACTAGCTGCAGCTTGTGCGCAACACAGCCAGAGAGAGAGAGAGAGAGAGAGAGAGAGAGGGACGGACGGACGGACGGACGGACGGACAGACAGACAGACAGAGAGGAGATAGGAGCCACAGCCCCCACCTCAACTCCAAACAGGAAGGGTCTTCAGGCCTCTGTTTACTCTGTATTAGCGGTAGCATTAGCGGTACCGCTAACGGTAGCGCTAGCGGTAGCATTAGCGGTAGGTGCAGGCGGACTGTTACCAGCGTTCCTCACATTTGCATGCAGAGCGCTGATTAGCTGCTAGGGAATTCAGGGACGTTCTGATTGGCTCTGAAGCGGCATGACCAGCGCATGGCACTGAGCCTGCTTTGGCCAGAACAACGATCCCAGTCACTGCTCCTGATGGGATCACACAGCATGTGCGGCTGCACAATGTTTTGAACGTTTTGCGGGGGAAACGTACCGAAAATACCGTTGTTTGCCGTCGTGCATTGAACCGAACAGGGCGTATTGAACAGTTCAATAAAATACCGAATATTGTTGCATCCCTAGTAGGCTATAAGCAAAAAGCAAAAAATCTCAATCCGCTTTGTTTATCAATTAACTAGTGTTATTATAGAGCGGGTTACAGAGCCGGTTGGATTGGCAGCATCAACGCTCCACTACTACTACTAGTACTACTACTACTACTAGTCTAGAGGAAACACTACTACGCTCCTCTCTGCCTCTCACTGCAGTTCTCCGACTCAGCAGCTGCGTCGCCAATTCCTCCTGTTCCTCAAAAAAGGTGTAAATCACGGTACGCCAGGGTCAAGATGGGTGTAAATTTCCGCCCTTCTTCCCGTCAGGTTTTGGCTTGATAGATCCCAAATTTGGCGGAGAAAAGGGTCCGTCCGTCCGTCCGTTATCTGCCGCTTGTTCCGGGACCGGGTAGCAGGGGCAGCAGTCGGAGCAGGGATCCCCAAACTTTCCTCTCCGCGGACACTTCCTCCAGCTCTTCCGGGGGAACCCCGAGGCGTTCCCAGGCCAGCTGAGCAACGTAGTCACTCCAGCGTGTCCTGGGTCTTCCTCTGGGCCTCCTCCCAGTGGGACATGCCCGGAACACCTCACGAGGGAGGCGGCCAGGGGGCATCGAGCCACCTCAGCTGACTCCTCTCGATGTGGAGGAGCAGCGGTTCTACTCTGAGCTCCTCCCGGGTGACCGAGCTCCTCACCCTATCTCTAAGGGAGTGCCCCGCCACCCTGTGAAGTAAACTCATTTCGGCCACTTGTATTCGCGACCCTGCTCTTTCGGTCACTACCCAGAGTTCATGACCGTAGGTGAGGGTGGGAACGTAGACCGACCGGTAAATTGAGAACTTCGCCTTCTGGCTTAGCTCCCTCTTCACCACGACGGACCGATACAATGACCGCATTACTGCGGCCGATGTTGCAGAGGTGTGTCAGCCACGACAGCCCCACAACATCCAGAGACTTGAGGTACTCAGGGCGGATCTCATCCACCCCCGCTGCCTTGCCACCGAGGAGCTTCCTGACTACCTCAGTGACTTCAGCTTGGGTGATGAATGAATCGACCTCTGAGTCCTCAGCCTCTGCCTCCTTGACGGAAGGCGTGTCAGTGGGATTGAGGAGATCCTTGAAGTATTCCTTCCACCGCCCGACGATATCCCCTGTCGAGGTCAACAGCTCCCCCCCTCCACTGTAAACAGTGTTGGCGGAGCACTGCTTCCCCCTCCTGAGGCGTCGGATGGTTTTGCCAGAATTTCCTCGGGGCCGCCCGGTAGTCCTCCTCCATAGCCTCCCCAAACTTTTCTCAGACCTGAGTTTTTGCCTCCGTGACCACCCGGGCTGCCGCCCGTTTGGCCTGCCGGTACCTGTCAGCTGCCTCGGGAGTCCCATGAACTAAGAAAGCTCGATAGGACTCCTTCTTCAGCTTGACAGCATCCCTTACTTCCGGCGTCCGCCACCAGGTTTGGGGATTGCCGCCGCGACAGGCACCGGAGACCTTACGGCCACAGCTCCGGACGGCCGCATCGACAATGGAAGTGGAGAACATGGTCCATTCGGACTCAATGTTTCCAACCTCCCTCGGAATCCGGTCAAAGCTCTCCCGGAGGTGGGAGTTGAAGACCTCCCTGACAGGGGATTCTGCCAGACGTTCCCAGCAGACCCTCACGATACGCTTGGGTCTACCGAGTCTGACCAGCTTTCTCCCCTGCCAGCAGATCCAGCTCACCTCCAGGTGGTGATCAGTTGACAGCTCAGCCCCTCTCTTCACCCGAGTGTCCAAGACATACGGTCCGAAGTCAGATGATACGACTACAAGTCAAGTCAATCATCGACCTCCAACCTAGGGTGTCCTGGTGCCACGTGCACTGATGGACACCCTTATGCTCAAACATGGTGTTCGTTATGGACAAACTGTGCACAGAAGTCCAATAACAAAACACCACTCGGGTTCAGATCGGGGAGGCCGTTCCTCCCAATCACACCTCTCCAGGTAACACTGTCGCTACCCACGTGAGCGTTGAAGTCCCCCAGCAGAACGATGGAGTCCCCAGTTGGAGCGCTCTCCAGCACCCCTTCCAGGGACTCCAAGAAGGCCGGGTACTCTGCACTGCTGTTCGGCCCGTAGGCCGAGACAACAGTGAGAGACCTATCCCCGACCCGAAGGCGCAGGGAAACGACCCTTTCGTTAAGTGGTGAGAGCTCCAATACATGGCGGCTGAGCTGGGGGGCTATGAGCAAGCCCACACCAGCCCGCCGCCTCTCACCTTGGGCAACTCCAGAGTGGAAGAGAGTCCAACCCCTCTCAAGGAGTTGGGTTCCAGAGCCCAGGCTGTGCGTGGAGGTGAGCCCGACTATCTCTAGTCGATACCTCTCAACCTCCTGCACCAGCTCAGGCTCTTTCCCTCCCAGCGAGGTGACGTTCCATGTCCCTAAATCCAGAGTCGTTGTCCGCGGATTGGGTCGTCGGGGCCCCCGCCCACGACCGCCACCCAAATCACAAAGCACCGGCCCCTTCTGAACCCTCCCGCGGGTGGTGAGCCTACGGGAGGGTAGGCCCACGTCGCTCCTTCGGGCTGCACCTGGTGGCCAGGTCCCATGGGCCCACGGAACCTGGCCACCAGGCGCTCGCCTGCGGGCCCCGACCCCAGGCCTGGCTCCGGGGTGGGGCCCCGGTAACGCCAATCTGGGCGACGTACGCGTCCTTGCTCTTCTGTTCCTCTTCATAAGGGGTTCTGAACTGCTCATGGTCTGACCCATCACCTGAGACCTGTTTGCCTTGGGAGACCCTACCAGGGGCATTAAGCCCCGGACAACATACGTAGCTCCCAGGATCATTCAGGTGAATTAATCCCTCCACCACGGTAAGGTGGCGGTTCAAGGAGGGGGGAGAAAAGGGTGTACGCATAAAATGAGGGAAAAAGGGTGTAAAAAAAAAAAGGTGTATCCACAATGATAAATGAGGCCCCTGGTCTGTAATGGCCCTCTGGTGTTGAAGCCCCAGGACACAGAAGAGCAGTGAACTGAGACACTGGGAGCTTCCGCTACAAACAAGCTGATAATATAGACTTAGAGAATTAAAATTCTTTCAGAACAGTTTCTCATGTGGGGGCTTCAACACCAGAGGGACATTACAGACCAGCAGTATGGAGGAATCTGGATGTTTGTTGGTGTGGTATCCATTGACAACCATTATATGGACAAACCCTGCTGCGTGGACCCGTAACTCAGAGAAGGAACGGAGGACTCTGAAAACTCTCCCAGCTCTTAGTCCACATGAGGAGGAGGAGATGATGAGTAAAATTTGAATTTTGGGTGAACTAGCCCTTTAAAGACCGCGGAAACAATAAATACGTGTTTTAAATGTAACACAGGAATGTTTACTATGATCGAGGGGCGAGATATGAAGGACGGATGATGACAAGTGTGGTATCTGAATGGTCGCCCGCAGGTTTGAGCCGAATAAACATGTGAGAACACAACAGAATCCTTCTCTTCCTCCTTGTGCCAACTCACATCGATTACATGAGCATCTCTGCATATTAACATGTGGATGTTCAGGCAGGGAATCTTTACTGCAGCTGAACAACGTGTGTTATAACTTAAGATTTTATGGAGAATCCACAGGAAGAAATGCAACAGGCTTGAAATTTAATTACAGCTTACATCTGATCAGCTGATCCACGTCCTCCTTTAAAGTTAACGATATCTTCCTTTGACCGGTCGCTCTTTAAAGACAGACAGCTGGGTTCAGGAGAGTCTGGTCTCTGCTGCTGGATCCTGAAACAACAACACAACTGATAAATGTGCATGTTGGAGAAAAACTGATAAAAAAATTTCAATCTTCTAATAAACACAACAACTGACTTTTAGAGAGAAAAGTCTTTCTGACTGATTTAAACTCTGACCTTTGACCTGTGGTCTGGCTCTGAGTGGTTTTAGAGGGAGGGGCTCCCTCCTCTCTGTCCTCACACTGATCCATGCTGCTGAGCTCACATCCACATCAGCTCACACACACTTTGTAGCTTGACCTGCAGAGGAAACACACATCATTCATGTGCACAGCAGTAGCTCACATGTCCATCATGTCTCCAGCTGCTCCTCCACTGATTGGCTCTTCTTCTCTGCTTCATATCAGTGTCAGTTGAATGCAGTCACACAGCAGTGAGGAAGAGGAAGCTGCCATCAGCTGCTGTACTTCTACTATCAGTCCACTAGATGGCGTCATGAAGCTGCAGCCAGCAGCAGCAGCAACATGATCCATGGACCACTGTTTCCATCCACTGACACACACAAGGACTGAGATCCACTGAGTTGATGTGACACAGTCTCTGTGTGGACAGCATCCCTGTAGAAAACCACTGGACCAAACAAGCTACACACACAACAACTGGGCCAAGACTTATTTCACCTCACAGCTCCACTATCACAACATTCACTCATTTACCTCACACTGGAAACTCACAGAGAGAAAAACACTGACACTTATTGTCTCTGTCCATCCATTCATCGTCTGCTCCATCAAATGTCACCAAATACAGACAAATGATGCATTCAAGTCCCTCTCAGTCTGAGGCCACGTCTTCAAATGTCTCGTTTTGTCACAGCAACAATCAAAGAGACAAAAATATTCAGTTTACTGTCAAATCAAACAGAGAAAACAAGGAAATCCTTAGTTTTTGAGGCTGAAAACTGAAAATTTCTGTTTGAAAAATGTTGATTGATCAACTGTTGCAGCTCTAAAAGATTCTCCACAACAATATTGATGATTAGTGTCCAATAACCATCTTTAACCACGTGTTTCTGAGCTCATCAGGTGTTTTTAATCTACAACCTGCAGCTGGAAAGTGACCAGTAGCTTCACCTGTCAGGTACATGAGCTGCAGTACAAGCAGGAAGTAGCACAACAAGGAAATACTCAAGGAGAGTACAAGTACCTCACAGCTGTACTGCACTAAATGTACTCAGTTACTGTGAAGAACCTGAAGCTGAACATTGATCAACACTGGAAAATCAATCATCAATAAAGAAAACAGTCAGTATTGATCAGTGATCGGCAGTAACAGCTTCTGCTCTTATTCCAGCGCTTCTACCGACAACATCCACACAACATGGAGGACACGGTTCTGTCGGTCCAGACTTTACAGCTACAGCTCTGACTCAGCTACACTAACATTATAATAACACAACAACAACACAACCACAAGTTGAAGAGCAGAGAACTCAGGTAACGACAGGTGTTAACGAGGAAAACATTCACACTGGTCACCTTACCTTCACACGCTGCGACACGACCGCGTGGTGAAAGTGAAAGTAAACTTTAAACAGGAAGTGGAGGAGGAGGAGGAGGGGCGGTGGTGGGGGAGAGGGGGCATCTGAGTAGAGAGACTAGTGTTTTTACTGCTGTTTATTTCTAGCCTACTACTGAACAGAGATGGCAAAAGTACCCAGATTCTTTACTTGAGTAAAAGTAAAAGTACCTGTGTAAAAAATTACTTAAGTAAAAGTGAAAGTACTGATCCAAATATCTACTCAAGTGAAAGTAAAAAGTACAGGCTCTGAAAATTACTCAAAAGTATTATTAAAAGTAAAAAGTAGTTCTATAGCAGAGGTGTATAAAGTAGTCGGAGTGATCGATCCTGTCACAAATTGAGGATCTTTGGAGCCGTCTGTGGCCACACACAGCTGTCGCTGCTCCAGCCGCGGATCATAGCGACCGAGACTGTCTGAGAAACCTTCAAATTGTGGGGGGGGGGGGCAAACCGGGGACGAACGTGACGGGGCAAACCGGGGACGAACGTGACTACCGTCCTCCTCCGACGGGGCCGGGCGGCGACGCCGTTTCATGGAGAACTATGAAAGACTCGGACATATTTGCGCGCAGGCGATCATACCCAACAAGTAGGCTGATGAAATTTCTATTTTCATTTGTAACATGTAACGAGGTGGCAAACGGAAATGTAACGGAGTAAAAGTACCGCTCCTTGTTCACAAATGTACTCAAGTAAAAGTAAAAAGTATGCTGCTTTGAAACTACTCATAGAAGTACAATTTTTCCAAAAAGTTACTCAAGTAAATGTAACGGAGTAAATGTAGCGCGTTACTACCCACCTCTGCTACTGAACCATGAAGAGTTAAAATATTAATGATAATATCGATCTCCAGTCAGAAGAACATGTGTGTGTTTCCTGTGTGTGTTGTTGTGATGTTGTCAGGAGCGTCAGCAGCGGGCGACACTGATCCACTGCAGCAGGGACAACACCCACAGGAGAAGAACTCTATGGAAAAACAGGAAGAAGAGAAGTGTGGAATTAAATCATGGATAATATAATACAAACATGGAAATAGCCTGAAGGGGAATTTTATTGTGCTAATCTATTTTTTGATAACACCTAATATATCCCATATTGTTGTTTTTGGCATTTTAAATAGTGTCCTATAGTTTTCTTTCCTACCAATCTTTATAAATTAATTCACTTATTCGAATTTTAATTTCTGCCTCTTTAGTTCTTTATTTAATTCTCTGTATATGTATATGTATTTTTACAGGTGTTTTGTAGCCTAATCCCTTCATGGTCCATAGCCTACTATAGTTTACTGCTTTGTTGTTTCACTGGACACTTTTTGTGATAATGATGTGAATATTCTTAAATGTCCCATATGCATTGTCAATATCGTTTTCATTATAAACTGTTTATAAATGTTGTGACAGCAAGTCATTCACATTCATGCTTTCCTCTGTCCTCACTCTGCTGTCATGTGTTTTTGTTTCTTTGTTTTTCTCTCGCTGCTTTGTCTTGTAGCTACTTTCATCATTATTTACCTGCCTGTTACATTAAGTCGTTCACTCTTATTTTGTCGCTTTTTTATTATCATTATTTGTATGAGTTGGAAGCTCTTATTTTGAAAGGCCACACTAACGAGCCCCTGCAGACTTGGCGGGTTGTCCCCGTTACTAGGCAACAGTGTGCTGTGGGAGTCTCGCGGTAGGTTGACTTGTACTGAGCTCCGTTAATCTAACTTTGTATTTGAGGGTTAAAGGTGACTTTATTGATCGTACATGTGAAGATCTGCTCCAGACAACAACTGCTGATGTTCTGTGATGATGCTGAGTGAGATACATGACAAGTTCATTGATACGGAAAAGCTTTTCACCAACTTTGATAGCTTCCTGTTAGCTTGTGGCTAATGCTAGCAGCGTGACCGTGTTGTGGAGGTTATTATGGGCTGTGGTTCTGCTGGCTCCACTGCTTTTTGGATATCTAGGCTCATGCTGAACATTGTATTGATAAACTCATCAGTCATTGTGTGTTTATTGGGATTTAGCAGATCAGTGTTGAATAGCTAACGTTTAGCTTCATTGTTGAAAAGCCGCGGTTCTGCTGCAGTTCTTCCTGTCTCTGTCCAATCACAAAGGAGACGTTTCATTAGCAAAACTTCACTCTCTGTTAGTGAAGAAACAAAAACACATTGATCACATCATTTTGTCTCTAGTCGTTGGTTCAGAATTAAAAACCAGATACATCTACATGAATATGGTTTCTGGTTTCAGAATAAAATAATTAACAGTAAAAAACCAGAAAGGCAGCATTTTTAATAGTTTTTTCATTTCTTGATTGTGACACCA
This sequence comes from Decapterus maruadsi, assembly GCA_030347415.2. NCBI lineage: Eukaryota > Metazoa > Chordata > Actinopteri > Carangiformes > Carangidae > Decapterus > Decapterus maruadsi. Next base: position 30,882,001 of record CM064907.1, on the reverse strand, counting down.
ATGATGTCATATTTTCTTTTAGTGTTAAAATAAATGACAGACGTGTGTTTTTAAATGATAATAAATGATGGACGATGTGATGAGACTCAGACCTGAAACAGTGAACATTTAACACTCACCTGTTCATAGATAAATAGATAAATATTCACTAAGCTTCAGTCTCAAGTAGAAAAATGCAATTCATATATTAATCATGATTAATTTTACAGATTTGTGAGATTAATTCGTTTTTTTTTTTTAATCTATTGACAGCACTAGTTATTATGAATGTAACGCAGTGCCACCTAACAACCACCAGGGGTCAGGGCATGAACCTATCTGTCCTGTAGCTTTTCCAGTGTTTAAAGCAAAGTAAAGTAAATATGTGTTAAAATGAGGAGGTGAGCTTGTGGAAACATCAGTGTGCAGCTTCACCGTGGTCTGACTGGAGTTTTCTTCACTAACAGCTTCTCCTTCATGGATGCTGACGACCTGTGAGCTCCATGAAGGGTCATGACAGAGGGTCATCACAGCTGCTGCTGCTCCATCACATGCTGTCCACCTGGATTCATCAGCCAGCACATCTTCCCATGTGTCGCTCACAGCTGATCTACAGGGATTCAGGCAGCGTTCACACAGACTCTACACAAAGGTCAGAGACAGTCACATCCACCAACACTGATACACAACTCTGAGTATTCATCTATTAGTATTCACTTTATTAAGTTACCAAGATGCTCGGCTACACAGCTGATGAGTTACTGAAGGTCTGGCTATCATCACATCATCCATATTTGTTCTTTTTCTAAAGGAACAAACCTGTAAATCTGCTGCTTCACAATGAAAATGGGAAAAAAAACCTTTTGGCATCAGAATAGAAAAAACAACAACTGTCTAAATGGAGCATCTTTGGTGTTTGACAGTTTCTTTTATTGAGATGTTTTCACTCTTGATGTCCTCTTCCTGTCTGTGCACTGAGCTACTGTCTCTGTCACATGACAATGGAAATCAGACACCATGTCTTCATGACAGTACCTGTATAAATAAAGGTTCAATAAAAAGGATTCATTAGGAAAACTCTGATTTTTTCTAAATTTTCTATCTATCTGTGAAGAAACAAAAACCAAATTGACCAAATTATTTTGTTTCTAGTCTGTGGTTTAGAATTAAAAATCAATGGTTTCTGGTTTCAAATTAAATGATGATGAAAGGAATTAAAAAATAAAGAAGAAGAAGAATTTCATGTCTTGATTGTGACACCAAAACTCTCCTTCTCTTTTGGTTTGAAAGTAAATCACAGACTGATGTTTATTAGAGAAACATTTTTCATTGAGTTAAGAAACAAAAACCAAATTGATGACATGGTTTTATTTCTAGTCTTTGGTTTATAATGATGTTTTTAAATGATAATAAATGATGGATGATGTGATGAGACTCAGACCTGAAACAGTGAACATTTAACACTCACCTGTTCATATTATCATCAATGTAACGCAGTGCCACCTAACAACCACAAGGGGTCAGGGCATGAACATGAATGAACACTCATATGAAAGTGGTGTGTTGAGGTGTTCAGGTCACATGACCAGGCTGGACTGCAGGCTCACTTCACTGTGTTTCAGAGTTCAGTGGTTTCTGGCTCTAGTCTGAGCAACATGACTGGGAACACAGTCAGTCCACTGTTGAAGAACCACAACAACTGGAACCTACACACTACATGAGTACAGTAGTTACAGGAGAAGCTGATGCACTGCAAAAACCCCAAATCTGTCCAAGAACATTTCTCTTATTTCTGGTCAAAACTAATCTCTTTCCACTTTAAACAAGACTCATCACCTAAACATTCACTTGTTTTTACATCATTTCCACTTGTTTCAAACTCATTTTCACTTGAAATCAGTAGAAAAATCTGCCAGTGAAAGCAGGTTTTTTGTGCTTTTGTGTAATAATTAAGAAAAACTTGCTCCACGTTCAGATTTTTCTACTTATTTCAAGTGAAAATCTGCTTGAAAGAAGTAAAAAGTGTCTAAAAACGACTTATTTTGAGTGTAATCAGATGAGTTTTGACTGGAAATAAGACAAATGTTCTTGGTGAGAGTTTGAGTTTTTGCAGTGTGGGTTAAGGTAGGAGCCAGCCAATCATCTTCAATCAAACACTATGACAACTAGTATGGTATATCGCCGTGACGACAGACAGGACGTGGGACGTGATGTCAGAGCAGCGACATTGTCAGCGAGCCACACGGCTGCAACAAAGGATGTAAGGAGCCGACAGAGCAGCAGAGAGAGGTGAGTTCACTATTCACTACTATTAATGATCACAGTAGAGTCTGTTGCAGAGCAGCGTCCATGTCACAGATGAAAGAGTTTTGATTACAACAACTATCAGAGCTGAAAAAGCTTCCCACTGTCGGGGTGACCTCCGTGTTATGTGGCCCACTGAATATGGCAGTAGTGGAACTCCCATCATGCCTCTGGGCCGAGCCGACGGGCGGCGTTGTGGATTTGATGCTGCGTGTTGATGAATGCTATGCTAGTGGATGAAATGGATGAGTAATGAGACTTTGACAGGAAGCACATGGGGCTTTGAACCATGGCTTTTCATCAGTGACAACACTGACAAACAACAAAGATCATGTTCAGTAAAGTCAGATGTGTTCAACCTACACTCACTGATGTTGTGCTGCATTTGTTTGAATCATCATCAGGAATCAGTGTTTAGTTGAAACTGTTTCCATTTTTACTAGCAGGTGAATATTGTATGTAACGGACTACAACTGGTCAGATGAAATGAGTACGAGAGCCTTACTTTCTGACCTCTTTATGTTGACATGTATATATTCACACAGTTGGTCTGCTGACACTTCTATACTTGTAGATTTCCTGTATCATTGTCTAGACTTCAGTCTGCTTTTCTCTCTTCTCCACAGTTCCCTGCCAGAGACGGGACCAAGTCACACATGTGCAAGTCTCAAGTCATTTTTCTTTGGGTGAGTCGAGTCGAGTCAAGTCACCTTATTATTGCAATTTCACCTGCAGAATCTGATCTAAATAAAGTGTCCACATTATATTACAATAGAATAGAATAGAACATCTATTCTATTCTATCATGACATCACCATTCTCAGCCTGCACTCAGTAACCATAGACATACGGTCACAGTCAGCTGTTACCAGCGTTACCATAGCGAGGAGGAGCTAACGTGTCCTTTTTTTAACCTCCTCTCCTTCAGCCTCACGTTGTCACTGCTGCAGATGGAGCTGCAACCCGACTACAGCTGTGAGCTGATTGGCTGTTTGCCCGTCACTCGTAGCATCCTGGGATGTTTCAATGTTCCACATTCTTTGACTTTTGAAGATAAAATATCAAATTATGATCTAAAACTACTTGGTAACAGCGGCGGCGACACGGCCGGACCCGCCCCGCACCAAGTCTTTGTTGGACGCCAGCAGAGGGAAGTCCACGTGGCCGAAGCGGTGCAGCAGCGCGGCCACGGTGACCACGCGGCTGGGCCCGCAGCGCTGCAGCCGCTCCAGGAGGAGGTTGGTGAGCAGGAAGTGACCCAGGTGGTTCACCCCCAACGCCGCGCCGAAGCCGTCCTCCATCCGTCCTGGACCCATCACACCTGAGACACAGAGTTACAGACTGTCTTCACTGTGAGGAGTGACGTCACACTGTGACGCCTCCAACAACATACTCTTTGCAAAAACTGACACTGCATCTTTCTCTTGCTGCGACCAGGTGCACATCAAACTGGTCTTCTTCTCTGGATTTCTCCATACATTAATAAACATAAACATTTCTATAGCAGGAGCTTAAATCCTGCTTAGAGTCATAGTTTACCACTACAGTGTTGATGTTTCTGTAGTTTGATTTGTGTCGTACCCAACGACTCAGGTCTTAGTGATTGGTACCGTCACTAGGGCTGGCAACAATTATTCTAAATTTGGATATAGTTTGTCCTCTTGTTATTGACATAACGTGCAAATATAGATATTCAAATGGATTGTGTATTTGATGAGTTTGATGAGGGAAACCAAGAAATCCCATGAGCCTCCGTAGCGTAGCTCTGAGCAGCTCACGGCTCTGCTCCGCCGTTCTAAAAATAGCTTGCACCGACAATTAAAGGTAACGAACCTACTGCTATGACTATACGGGTTATGGTGATGGGCCAGTTTGACTAAATGTTGAACTGTCCCTTTAAGACAAAACATGGACCGTACAGAGTAAAGGGCTATTTCATCATATTTCTACATCATCTTCACCTGTGTTGTTGACGAGTAGATCCAGTCTGGGCTCGGTCTTCAAGAAGGTTTCAGCAAACCTGCGAACGGACTTGAGACTGGCCAGATCCAGCTGCAATAACATCACCTGGTTGTTCCCGCTCTCCTGCAACAGAAACAACAACGAGGACTCTGGTTAGAAGAGGAGAAGTGAGGCTGTATCTGCACTCTGCTCTGTGCTCACGGCTTTCACATCAGTTCATCTACCGACTCGTGAAGTGGACTCAGCGACCTCGATGAGCGGCCGCCGTCGCCGCAGCATCTTCCTGGTGGCGTACAGTACTCACTCTGCGGATGTGGAAAGCAGCGGCCTCAGCTCTCTCCTGGTCTCGACAGGCCAGGATCACCCGGGCTCCTCTCTTCGCCAGATCCAGAGCCGTGGCTTTGCCGATGCCAGTGTTGCTTCCTGACGGGACACACGTCAAACTCAACAAAGACGGCACCGTGTTGAACTCAGTGAAGCCAAACTGTCGATCAAAACCCTTTGGATTTAATATTTCTTTACTAGACAACACAAAGGATTAAAATGACAGTTGGACGAGCCACCGATCCACATCATGGTGCAGCTCAAGTCACAAAAATAGGATTTAGAGGAAAAACTATAGAATATAGGTTATATAATGTAGGCTAGACAATACTCACAATTACAAATCATATGAATATTGACTATTTTATGTTTCTTTGTAGGTAATAATAAATACACAAACTAGAGAAAGGTACTGTAACATACATTTATTATAGGGTAAACTTCCTGGACAGGTACAGGTGTGTTAACTGTTCACTTTTATCTCTTATAAATAAATATATCACTATATTTCCTCAAATGCTGGTTATTTTCCTAAATAGTAGCTTTGGTTTTATTCAATTTTTATTTGTTGTCAGGGCTATGATATGTATGATATGGTAAAAATCTGACTCGTATATTATTAGATATTTGAAGATCCAAACTCTATTTCCTGTTAGTTGGGACCTGTTGAAGTTTATCACTGACCTTTATTTTGAAACATTGATCCATTAAACCAACTGTAGCTTCACTTTGCCGCTAAAGACACGTTCAGTTTTTAACATAAACCGCTTTTAAATCAGATTTGACACAAAACAACCAGTGTTTCCGTAAACAGCGACGTCACGGCTGTTTGTTCCACGCGCCAGCAGCAGCCGACAGGTGAGGCTCGTTACCTGTAACAATGGTCGTCTTCCCCTCCAGCGTCACGGGACTCGAACATCTCGCTCCTCGGAACAAACCGTAGTAAACGACCACGTAGAAGCAAAGTGTTCCCGCTACGAGACACAGCAGCAGCGACATCACGGCGCTGCACCGCTGCTGCTCAGTCAAGGCGGCCGACGGCACAGCGCGCGCTCTTCCGGTTGGGACTTTCAAAATAAAGTTCACGTGGCTGTATGGAAGTACAAAAACTAGCCTATATGTTATCTAAAGAGCCAAAAAACACGGAGTTTATGCATAAATGAATGTGATACTTTGTCGTTTTCACTCATTGAAAGACTTAGCTTTACAGGAGAAACCAACTCCGACAGCTGAAGTAACTTCCGGTGGTCTTTCAGGGGTTAATGAAGAGACGTCACTCTCTACGGTTCAGAGAGAGTAACGTCTCAAAGTAATGTATTACACTATCAGAGAAAATAAACACGCGCTCTACGGCTTCACTTTCCACTGAATGAGTGTGTACAATAAAACTCAGTGAGATTAAACATCAATTAGTTTCATTATCCAACTTGTAATGAGCAACAAACCAGGAAGTGGGGAGGCGGAAATGACTGTTCGCCTTCAAAATAAAGGTTGCACATTGATGGACACCATGGAGTGCCATTTTTGCCCAAATTTGATAAATGAATAAAAAAGAAATACAAACAGATATCAACATATATGTAAACATAATGTTTGTTTATTAATTAATTCATTTTCTGATTCTTTTTAACATTATAGTATCCTGCCGTCCTGTATTCACTTATCTGCATGAGACTGTTTTTGATGTGCTCTGATAAACAACTGTCCAGGTTTGTGTGATGTTCCCATTTAATAGTTGAAATGTTGACAAGAAAAACATAACTGGATCAATGTAACAATAAAAAAAGGACTTGCAATGTGACGCTGCTGGAAACAAAAGGAGAGAGTGACTTGGCTCCTATAAACATTTTTTATTTATTATTTCACATCCAATTATTTACAGGTTTAGATAAATTCAGTTTAACTATAAACTCAGTGACAGAAATTGTTATGGAAAAATCATTTGCTGATAGGATCAATAAGGTTTTTGTGCTGCTCTATATGAAAATGCACATTACAAACAAAATCTATTAATTGATTCAGTAAAAACATACAAAAAACATCTCATTACTGTCCATACACTCTTTACACTGTTAATCCACCACTTTTGCACCAGTCACTATTTCTCTGTCCACTCCACTCCCTCACTGTAAAATCCCCCGTTGCTTCACTCACATCAAAGCTGTTTGTTCATCAACGTTCTGGTTTATCAACATTCATCAGGACCGACAAGTAAGTCTTGATAATTAAACTCCACGACCTCGTCCAGTGTTTAAATGATTGTTTTAGTTCTGTGTATGTTACCACTGTTGTACATAAACCGTACATTTATTCTGATCCATGTCCCCCATACTGTCCAATAGCAACTGAAGAAACAATGTTTTGTTTCCTCAGATAATTTTAGTGGCCAACAAAAGAGTAAAGTGTGTCTGAAGGAAGAAGTTTACAAGAATCACTGAGAAGAGCTTAAACATCAACTGATTGAATCCATGAATGTGAAAACGTGAGTGAGAGACAGAGACAGACAAGTAGAGACTGAACTGTCTGTTCAACAGTGAGAAGGTTTCTGTGACAGGAGGAGACTCTGCTTCACTCAACACAGAGACACTGAGGAACCAGGTCTGAACCAGAGTCTAAACCCAAACCCAGGATACAGAGGTTGAGTGAAGGTGGTGTTGAAGGTGTAGATGTGGATCAGTGAGTCAGAGGAGACTCTGTAGAAGGACAGAGAGCCAGCAGGACAGTCCACATACACTGCTACTGTATTAGAGACAGAGGAGGAGGAGGAGGAGGAAGAGGAGGTGATACGTGTCCGTCTGTCATTGTGATAGACGTAGTAATCACCATCATCACCATCAGAGCAGTACAGGCTCCAGGACTGATCGTTCCTTCCAAACAAACAGTCTCCACTGTCTCCTTTCCTTCTGACTCCTCTGTAACTCACTGATATATGAACGTCTCCTCTCCACTCGACCTCCCAGTAGCAGCGACCAGTCAGACCAGTTGAACACAGCAGCTGAGACCAGGGGTCAAATCTGTCTGGATGATCAGGATATGACTGATCCTCCTCCACACGTGTCATCTTCCTGTTGTCGTCAGACAGTTTGATCTTTCTGTGCACTGTGTTTGTGTCGATTGTGAGTGGACAGGAATCTGATGGAGAGAACAAGACACAGCTGCAGTTATTGATCATTGATCAGTTATTGACAGTTTGATGAAGACTCATGAGGTCAGTGATGTGACAGTGTGAAGATGGTTGAATGTGAATCAAAGTAAAAACAGACTTACACTTCCTCAGACCTGGTGTCAACCATGGGACTCCAGCAGGCTCCACCCTGAAAGGAGGAGGGGGGTCAGAGCAGCAGCTTCTCTGTCAGCATCACACATGGACATTACATGGCTCTCACACACACACTGTTTATCACTGTGTTCACATGGAGCTCCAGCTGCTGGAGACTTTCATTAAAGGGATAGTTTAACACCAACAAACATCCAGATCCCTCCATCCTGCTGGTCTGTAATGTCCCTCTGGTGTTGAAGCCCCCACAGGAGAAACTGTTCAGAGAAAAAAAAGTCTATATTTTCATCTTGTTTGTATTGAAGCTCCCAGTGTCTCAGGTCACTGCTCTTCCTGACGGAGGAACAGTTTCTCATGTGGGGGCTTCAACACCAGAGGGACGGGTGTGTCTTTTTGGATGAAGAAAGTTGGTATCCATGACAACCATTATATGGACAAATCCTGCTGCGTGGACCCCCCGTAACTCAGAGAAGGAACGGAGGACTCTGAAAACTCTCCCAGCTCTTAGTCCACATGAGGGGGAGGAGATGATGAGGCCTAGTCCACACCAGCCCGGGTATTTTTGAAACCGGAGTTTTGCTCCGCGTCCACACGAGTGGTGTAATTAAAATACTCCGTACCAGAGATGTTCACAAGTCTTTTTTTACAAGTCCAAGTCAAGTCTCAAGTCTTTGGTCACGAGTCCAAGTCAAGTCTCAAGTCTTTGTGGGGTGAGACTTCATCAAGTCTCAAGTCTTTGGTCACAAGTCCAAGTCAAGTCTCAAGTCTCTATGAGCTTCTATCATCTGCTGCTATCCAGTCTACTAAGAATACTGCCCAGCTAGCCTATATCTAAGAAATTCAAAGCATTTACTGTATTATTATCACTCCTTTATCTATTAGCATACAGTATCAGTACTGATTTAGTTGTTTGTTATATGATCACTTTAAACAGGCCATTGTAATGTAATATGAAGAAAACAAACAATAAATGCTTTCCTTTAAAGGTGTACAGAAAAGAAAACTGAATTTGAGCCCACTCTGGGTCATAAAATTAGTGTAAAAACTCATGTAACAGACGATGTAGGCCAAACTTTGTGCAAAATTCTATTTTTGAGTAAATCCGGGATGAAAGTGTTGTATTTTTTTTTCGCATTGGACAATGCAGGCGCTCGGATTATACGTCAGCCTGCTCACGATTCAAAAGCCACTGATATTGGATCTGTCGTCTGTCATTCAAACGTCTAAACACGCACACACACACGGAGCTCGGACTCGCCCCAAGCTTTGAATATCCCGCCCGCTCGATAGCGACCAATCAAATTCGTTAAATTTACTCGGGTAAAGTCGTGTTGCAGCTCGGCACAACTCGGCGCGACAAACGGAACAAACGGCCATTTCTGTACAGCTTTAAAGGAAACTGTATTTGTCCAACATGAACATACAGTACAGTTACAGAATTTTGTATATCAAAAAAAGCAAAACTGTTGCTGTCATATTATCTGAATACTGAATACTGTCTATAAACTCTTTAAAAAATAAACAGATAAACCGTCTCTGGCGACGCACATAGGGCACAGAGATAGGGCAGTGATCCTAAGACCTAAGTCAATTCAACTAAGTTTGTCCAAGTGGAGTTGCCGTACGTGGCTGTTACAAATCGGGTAGCATCGCAGATCGGGTAGTGACCTCTTTATATGTCCATGGTAGTGACCGGTAGTGACATGCATCGCTACCATCCTTCGCGGCCTCCCGTATCCCAAGATGCTTTGCACACCGGTGTTGTTATTAGCAACCTAGCCGCTAGCTGTCGAACGTAGCAGCTCTGTGCTGCAGCCACGGTAGCCCGGCTCTGCTGCCGGCGGCAGGCAGCCGGCTTGGAGGCGCGGTCGCCGGCTGAGCCGGGCTACCGTGGCTGCAGCTCAGGTGAGGAGCAGCGGCAAAGCACTTGACTCAAATAATAAAAAATAAAAAAAAACTATGAAAACGTATCACTCTGCTCTTTATTCTCTATTCAATTAGCATCCCCCTGGCTGTTGTTCAATAGTTTGTTTATCAGTATATTAATGATAACTGCCCTTGTATTTTTACTACTTATTAAAAAAAGTGAGGAGCGGAAGAGCCGTTGCAAGCGCCACATTCAAATATTTAACGTTAGGCTGTTGTTTACATTCGGATGCAATCAGGAAATGCGCCGAAGGGTAGACCGTCCCATTTACCGAGGTTGATGAGGCCTCGAAGGCTGCGTCCTCCGAAGGATGCAGACCCTGAATTGGGACACAGCTATTGATTGTTCACGAGTCCCAAAACACGAGTCCGAGTCGAGTCAGAAGTCTTTTGGGCACGAGTCCAAGTCAAGTCTAAAGTCTCTGTGTGTGCGACTTAAGTGCGACTCGAGTCCGAGTCGCAAACTCGAGTCCCCATCTCTGCTCCGTACACACGCAACCGTGGAATCCGCTACCAAGTGATGCAATGCACGCGTGGAAGGCTGTTTTAACCAATCAAAATACAGTGGAAACCGCTTATGGATCAAAAGCCTCGGGACAGAATCATTTATAGTGTTAATTTTTGGTCATTTTATGGATGAAAATATGCGCAAGAACAATAACTACAGTGTTCCTTTGACATGCACGGCTGCAGCAGCCTGCATAAGTCACTGCGCTGTGTGTTGTGCTGTGTGCGCCACCTGACTGGCTGACCACTGTCATTGCGGCGCAACTCATCACTGGCTGTTGTGTTGTCTGTCAAAACATAGATGAATGAAACATATCCACTTAATATCAACCGTGGACGTCACAAATAGATTTTCAGCTTTTTGGCTCGTTCCGTTCAGTGGAATGTTCAGTGAGTCATGAAGAGACACTGAAGTCCTCATGAGGAGAAACTCCTGATCCCAGTAGTTCATCACTGTGACTGATGGAAGCTGCTCAGCTCATGTTTGAAACACTCTGAGGTTTTGCCTTCAGTATAAACTGTGTTGGGACGAGTCAGACTGAGACAGAGGACGTCAGTGGAGTGGGCGGAGCTTCACTGTGGCCTACACCATCTCTGGATATGTCTGACTGATGGGATCTGATGTCATCAATGCATGGATCACCTGAGACAGATGTTAAGACCAGGTGTGACCAGATGTTCCAGCTCCTCCTCCTCTATCAGACAGTGTGTGTGGCTGCAGCAGCCTCTCCATACCTGAGAGAGTCCAGTCTCCAGTCTGGATCCTCCAGTCCAGCAGACAGCAGCTCCACTCCTGAGGCTCCTGGATGGTTGTAGCTCAGGTCCAGCTCTCTCAGATGGGAGGGGTTGGAGCTCAGAGCTGAGGCCAGAGAAGCACAGCCTTCCTCTGTGACCAGACATCCTGACAGACTGAACACACACAACAACACACAGGAACCCTCTGTCAACACCTGCTGCTGTGTTCAAGTGGCATCAGATAAACAGCTGGATGGATCCTCACCTGAGAGTCTCCAGTCTACAGTGTGGACTCTCCAGTCCAGCAGACAGCAGCTTCACTCCTGAGTCCTGCAGGTTGTTGTTACTCAGGTCCAGGTGTCTCAGACTAGAGGACTGGGAGCTGAGGACTGAGGACAGAGCTTCACAGCTTCTCTCTGAGAGGTTACAGCTGCTCAGTCTGAAGAGATGACCATGAGGAATTAAAGAAGAAAGGAGTTTATTATCTCTTCTATTGCAAAAACAGAAGTGTTTTTATGTAACGATGAATAAATCCAACTATCTCTACACTTACAGAGCTTTGTTGGAGGCTTTGCCTTTGACCACTGGCAGCAGCCTCAGAAGAGTCTCCTCTGAAGCAGAGTATTTCTTCAGGTCAAACTCGTCCAGATCTTCTTCTGATGACAGTAAGATGAAGACCAGAGCCGACCATTGAGCAGGAGACAGTTCATCTGTGGAGAGACGTCCTGATCTCAGGGACTGTTGGATCTGCTCCACTAGAGAACGATCATTCAGTTCATTCAGACAGTGGAACAGGTTGATGCTTTTCTCTGCAGAGGGAGTCTCTTCAATCTTCTTCTTGATGTACTGGACTGTTTCCTGATTGGACCGCGAGTCACTTCCTGTCTGTGACATCAGACCTCGTAGGAGAGTGTGATTGGTCTCCAGTGAAAGACCCAGGAGGAAGCGGAGGAACAAGTCCAGGTGTCCATTTGGACTCTGTATGGCCTTGTCCACAGCGCTCTGGTAGAAGTTTGTCTCTGCAGATTTGACTCCTGTGGTTTCAGTCTTCTTGGAGGTTGTTTGTTGTTGTGACATGAGGTTGAGTCCAGAGTTGATGAAGGTCAGATGGACATGAAGAGCAGCCAGAAACTCCTGAACACTCAGATGGACGAAGCAGAACACCTTGTCCTGGTACAGGCCTCTCTCCTCTTTAAAGATCTGTGTGAACACTCCTGAGTACACTGAGGCTGCTCTGATATCGATGCCACACTCTGTCAGGTCTGATTCATAGAAGATCAGGTTTCCTTTCTGCAGCTGCTCAAAAGCCAGTTTTCCCAGAGACTCAATCATCTTCCTGCTCTCTGGACTCCAGTGTGGATCTGTCTCAGCTCCTCCATCATACTTGACCTTCTTCAGTTTTAGATGAACCACCAGGAAGTGGATGTACATCTCAGTCAGGGTCTTGGGCAGCTCTCCTCCCTCTCTGGTCTTCAACAGCTCCTCCAGAACTGTAGCAGTGATCCAGCAGAAGACTGGGATGTGGCACATGATGTGGAGGCTTCGTGAGGTCTTGATGTGGGAGATGATCTCTCTGGCCTGCTGCTCATCTCTGAACCTCTTCCTGAAGTACTCCTCCTTCTGTGGGTCAGTGAACCCTCTGACCTCTGTCACCATGTCAACACACTGAGGAGGGATCTGATTGGCTGCTGCAGGTCGTGTGGTTATCCAGAGGCGAGCAGAGGGAAGCAGGTTCCCCCTGATGAGGTTGGTCAGCAGCACGTTGACTGAAGTGGACTCTGTCACATCAGTCAGGATCTCAGTGTTGTGGAAGTCCAGAGGAAGTCGACACTCGTCCAGACCGTCAAAGATGAAGACGACCTGGAACTGATCAAACCTGCAGATTCCTGCTTCTTTGGTTTCAGAGAAGAAGTGATGAACAAGTTCCACCAAGCTGAACTTTTTCTCTTTCAGCACATTCAGCTCTCTGAAGGTGAAGGGAAATGTGAAGTGTATGTCCTGGTTGGTTTTGTCTTCAGCCCAGTCCAGAGTGAACTTCTGTGTTAAGACTGTTTTCCCAATGCCAGCCACTCCCTTTGTCATCACTGCTCTGATTGGTCGGTCTCTTCCAGGTGGAGCTTTAAAGATGTCTTCTTGTCTGATGGTTGTTTCTGGTCTGTCTGGTTTCCTGAACGCTGTTTCAATCTGTCTGACCTCATGTTCATCATTGACCCCTCCAGCCCCTCCCTCTGTGATGTAGAGCTCTGTGTAGATCTGGTTCAGAAGGGCTGGGTTTCCTGCTTTAGAGATCCCCTCAAACACACACTGGAACTTCTCCTTCAGGACAGATTTGAGTTTACGTCCACAAAATGGACCAGGAGTTCCTGAATGAACAAAAATATCAAGTAATAACATTTTAATTCCTCTAAATAACGAATATATAAACATGTTTCCCTCCATGTGTTGATGTCAGTGAACGTCTCATTTGTCCATCATGTTGAATCTTTAGAGAAATCCTCTTACTGCTCTGCAGACGCTCAGCCAGCTCCTCCTGCTTCATCCTCCTCAGGAAGTTCACTGTGATCTTCACTAATGCCTCTCTGCTGCTCCTCCTCTGCTCTTCATCCTCCTCATCCTCCCTCTGACTCCCTGAGCATTCTGGGTAATCTGGACTCAGAGCCTTGTGGATCTTCTTCAGCTCGTTCTTGACAAAAGTGAGCATGTTCTCCTCCAGCAGCTGGAACAGAAACTCTATGAGTGACAGCATCAAACTAAAAGCATGGAGCCAAACATCAGATCCATGTTGGACAGACTGACAATCCACTGGTGTCAAAGTGCAGCATGGAGATGATGGTGAACACAACAGATGTAACAGCAGCTGTTGGACATGTCCTCACCATAAATATGGAGTCCAGGTGTGTTTGATGCTGCTGGGCAGACTGACCACTGGACTGAACCTCTGAGCTCTCCTGGTCCACTCTGTGGAGGAATCAGTGTCAAGTCAACATCAGGACAGAGACATAATACAAGATGGACTTTATATGTCCCCTGAGGACGTTCACAACAGACAGAGACACTTTGGTTTCAGACCTGGTCCAACAACACGTCGTACAAACTGGTTCTTTTCTACAATAACCTGAGTCTGACTGTCAGTTACAGCTTACATCTGATCAGCTGATCCATGTCCTTTAAAGTCAATGATCCAGCCCCTTGAGTTGTTGCTCTTCAAAGACAGACAGCTGGGTTCAGGAGAGTCTGGTCTCTGCTGCTGGATCCTGAAACAACAACACAACTGATAAATGTGCATGTTGGAGAAAAACTGATGAAAAAGATCTTCAGTCTTTTAATAAACACAACAACTGACTTTTAGAGAGAAAAGTCTTTCTGACTGTTTTAAACTCTGACCTTCCATCAACAGAACAACTGAACTCAAAAGGACGATCCATGGAGAAGTTGCTCTTCATGGACTCACAGCTGGATCCGGGTCGAGGTCGAGGTCGAGGTCGAAGTCCAGGTCCAGGTCCAGGTCCAGGTCCAGCAGACTGTGTCTTGTGCTGCTGCTCTGGCCTTGAACACACACAGAGCTTTGAGTGTGAATAATGATGGAGCAGTGATCTGAGTCATGGACAGTTAGAGATGCTCATCTGACCTTTGACCTGTGGTCCTGCGTTTCTTAGAGGGAGGGGCTCCCTCCTCTCTGTCCTCACACTGATCCATGCTGCTGAGCTCACATCCACATCAGCTCACACACACTTTGTAGCTTGACCTGCAGAGGAAACACACATCATTCATGTGCACAGCAGCAGCTCACATGTCCATCATGTCTCCAGCTGCTCCTCCACTGATTGGCTCTTCTTCTCTGCTTCATATCAGTGTCAGTTGAATGCAGTCACACAGCAGTGAGGAAGAGGAAGCTGCCATCAGCTGCTGTACTTCTACTATCAGTCCACTAGATGGCGTCATGTCACCAAATACAGACAAATGATGCGTTCAAGTTCCTCTCAGTCTGAGGCCACGTCTTCAAATGTCTCGTGTTGTCACAGCAACAATCAAAGAGACAAAAATATTCAGTTTACAGTCAAATCAAACAGAGAAAACAAGGAAATCTTAAGTTTTTGAGGCTGAAAACTGAACATTTCTGCTTGAAAAATGTTGATTGAAATACAAGTACCTCACAACTGTACTGCAGTAAATCTACTCAGTTACTGTGAAGAACCTGATGCTGAACATTGATCAACACTGGAAAATCAATCATCAATAAAGAAAACAGTCAGTATTGATCAGTGATCGTCAGTAACAGCTTCTGCTCTTATTCCAGCGCTTCTACCGACAACATCCACACAACATGGAGGACACGGTTCTGTCGGTCCAGACTTTACAGCTACAGCTCTGACTCAGCTACACTAACATTATAATAACACAACAACAACACAACCACAAGTTGAAGAGCAGAGAACTCAGGTAACGACAGGTGTTAACGAGGACAACATTCAGACTGGTCACCTTACCTTCACACGGGGAAATACACGCTGCTACACAACCGCGTGGTGAAAGTGAAAGTAAACTTTAAACAGGAAGTGGAGGAGGAGGGGGGGGGGGCAGGTGTAATCTGAGTAGAGAGACTGGAGTGTTCAATACATCCATGAAAATAGCCTGAAGGGGAATTTTATTGTGCTAATCTATTTTTTGATAACACCATTTAATATATCCCATATTTGTTTATGGTGTTATTAAATAGTACCCTATAGTTTTCTTTCCTGCCAATCTTTATAAATTGATTCACTTCTTCGAATGCTAATTTCTGCCTCTTTAGTTCTTTATTTATTTAATTCTCTGTATATGTATTTGTCTTTTTACGGGCGTTTTGTAGCCTAATCCCTGCTTTGTTGTTTCACTGGACACTTTTTGTGATAATGATGTGAATATTCTTAAAATGTCCCATATGCATTGTCAGTATCGTTTTCATTATAAACTGTTTATTAATGTTGTGACAGCAAGTCATTCACATTCATGCTTTCCTCTGTCCTCACTCTATTGTCATGTGTTTTTTTCTCTCGCTGCTTTGTCTTGTAGCTACTTTCATTGTTATTTACCTGCCTGTTGCATTAAGTCGTTCACTCTTTTTTAATTATTATTATTTGTATGAATTAGAAGCTCTTATTTTGAAAGGTCACAGTAACGAGCCCCTGCAGACTTGGCGGGTTGTCCCCGTTACTAGGCAACAGTGTGCTGTGGGAGTCTCGCGGTAGGTTGACTTGTACTGAGCTCCGTTAATCTAACTTTGTATTTGAGGGTTAAAGGTGACTTTATTGATCGTACATGTGAAGATCTGCTCCAGACAACAACTGCTGATGTTCTGTGATGATGCTGAGTGAGATACATGACAAGTTCATTGATACGGAAAAGCTTTTCACCAACTTTGATAGCTTCCTGTTAGCTTGTGGCTAATGCTAGCAGCGTGACCGTTGAACAGGCAGAGAGTGTTGTGGAGGTTATTATGGGCTGTGGTTCTGCTGGCTCCACTGCTTTTTGGATATCTAGGCTCATGCTGAACATTGTATTGATAAACTCATCAGTCATTGTGTGTTTATTGGGATTTAGCAGATCAGTGTTGAATAGCTAACGTTTAGCTTCATTGTTGAAAAGCCGCGGTTCTGCTGCAGTTCTTCCTGTCTCTGTCCAATCACAAAGGAGACGTTTCATTAGCAAAACTTCACTCTCTGTTAGTGAAGAAACGAAAACACATTGATCACATCATTTTGTCTCTAGTCGTTGGTTCAGAATTAAAAACCAGATACATCTACATGAATATGGTTTCTGGTTTCAGAATAAAATAAATAACAGTAAAAAACCAGAAAGGCAGCATTTTTGATAGTTTTTTCATTTCTTGATTGTGACACCAATGATGTCATATTTTCTTTTAGTGTTAAAATAAATGACAGACTTGTGTTTTTAAATGATAATAAATGATAAATGATGTGATGAGACTCAGACCTGAAACAGTGAACATAAACACTCACCTGTTCACAAATAAATAGATAAATATTCACTAAGCTTCAGTCTCAAGTAGAAAAATGCAATTCATATATTAATCATGATTAATTTTACAGATTTGTGAGATTAATTTATCACTCCCGTCAGGAGGGCACGGACCACACAGCTCTTGGGTTTTTACAGATGCTTTATTCGACCACGACCACCACCGTCATCATCATCATCACATCGTATCGCATCGTCGAACTAAAAATACATACAACACATAATTAACACAATATATTTCACATACACGGATGCATAACACAATAAGTAAATGAAATACCTCGCTGGCTGCACCCCTAAGGGAATGACTTTAGTCCACCATGAGGCCAAGCTTCTTTTTCTTCTTCGTCTTGTTTAGTGTTACAACAAAATACTTCCGTGGACTGAAGTGCCACATCAACCAAGTCCGTTATTAAACAAACAAAATAAATAGTTCCTTGAGGCTGATGTATTACAAATAACTTAAATATGTATAAAATTAAAGACTTTAAAGAAAATATTATATGAAAATAAAATCACAACATAAATGATATTTCATTCAGGAACACTCTCGTCATGATTAAAACCATTTATAGCCACAAATGGAATACAGTTCGGCTTGGCGCTGAATCTCCAATCTGGGAGCTCCCTGGATGGACAAGCGCATGCTATGTCGCTCCAGGGAGACAATTTAAACCCCCCAGAGTGGAAGAAAGCACTGAGACACTGAAAAGGTGGAGGCTGGGGTGGAGGAGGCAAGCTTTTCCAGCGCAGCAATGCGCAGCGATCAGAGCCGTGTCGAGGGGGAAATCAGTGTGACAGCCTACATTTAAATAGACCGCCTATGGTAGGAGCATGAATGTGATTGGACAGAGACTAATGGGCTGGCTGTCAGCTGACTACAGCTGGGGCTGGCGACTTCCGTGCCCTGCATGAATTTACGCAGGCTTCATTTCATTCAGGAACACTCTCGTCATGATTAAAACCATTTATAGCCACAAATGGAATACAGTTCGGCTTGGCGCTGAAGCTCCAATCTGGGAGCTCCCTGGATGGACAAGCGCATGCTATGTCGCTCCAGGGAGACAATTTAAACCCCCCAAAAACAATGGAGCTCAACGCCAGCCTATAAGCCCATGCGGAGCATCAGCCACTGCTATGTGTAGCGGCAGCTTGCCGCAGACCTCAGAAATTATGTTTTAAACGGGTGCAGCATGCAACCCAGAGGAGGTCATACTACCTTATGTGCCTACATATGTGTCACAGAGGCTCTCTGCAGACCTTAAATTATATGTTTTCATTGGGCGCAAGCATGCATCCCGCGAAAGGTCATCCTACCTGAGTGTGCCTAAATATGTGTTGCAGAGGCTCTCTGCGGACCTTGAATTATGTTTTAATTGGGCGCAAGCATGCATCCCACAAAAAGGTCATTCTATCTGGGTGTGCCTATATATGTGTGGCAGCCGCTGGCTGCTGACCTCTGACCCTCTCACCTCTGAATTGCTAAATGAGAGCAGCATGCTACTCAGACGAGGTCATACTACCTTAGTGAGCCTGTGAGATGCAGCGCCTGCTGCAGAAGCAGACCTCTGAATGCGCAACAAACGAGGTCATGACTTTAACAAATGCAACTATCCCAGCCATCTCCTCAGAACAGCGTTATTTTATAAGCAGCATTAGAGTTTGCAGACTCTAATTAATTTGCTCATTGCTCATAAGAAAATAGACAAAGAACCCCCCAAACCCACGAACGAAAGCTGCAACTGTGATAATTCAATGCCAAATATGATTCTGCATTATTGCTATGGAGGTTGAAACCCAGCGCGAATAAGAATAAAGCAAACCGTTCCTTGTGTGACGCCCCGACCGCGTGGCAGCATGGCTGGCAACAGAACCTCCACAGCCCAGAACCGGACCGGCCGCCGTCAATCAATGGAACAGCTGAGACGCCGCCGCACCTGCCAGGTGTGCCCCGCTGGAGAGAAGCAGCCCCCCCGTCGTCGCAGATGGCGTCCTCCGTTCGAGAGCTTCGCAGCGGCCCCGGGTTCACACCGGACGCCGAAACGCCGCGAATAGACGCGGAGCGGAGTCCGCTTCCATTCGGCGCCCTCGTTAACCGGTGTTGTAGTTCAGACCAGACGCGGAGCGTCGCGGTCCTCCGCGGTCGGCTCGCGCCGTGAAGCGCCGGTTTCGGCGTCTGTTCTATTTTGTGCGCGAGCCGCGGCCGACCGCGTCAATTCTGGCAGGAAGTCACACCAAGAAACACGAGAGAATCCGGTCAATTTTCAAAATAAAAGCGATTTTCAAAATAAAATACCGCGATTGACAAATATAGAGCCCAAAGTGTGCACGTTTCTGTTTGTTAATCTAAACCGAGCGGGAGAGAGGAACACACACACACCTACACACATACACATAGGCAACACACATACACTCACACACAGCTGAGGGGCGGAGGCGCTTCAGACCGCCGCCGAAAAATCGGCGTCTGGTGTGAACAGGAGGGACGCGGCTCGCGCGCTATTTTCGCGGCCGCTCCGCTTCGCAGCGCTTCGGCGTCCAGTGTGAACCCGGCCACGTCAGCCGCCGCCGGTCCGCATCGACACAAGCAGCAGCAGGGCGAGCACGAACACGAGCAGTAATCCTTCCCTCACGCGGAAGCCCGTCTCGCAAAACCGGTGGCGGAAGCAGCAGCGAGAGCCGTGTACACTAATCATGACACTTAAAGCTATAGTGCGTAACTTCAACGTGTCTAAAGCGTCCAAGCTTTTCCAGCGCAGCAATGCGCAGCGATCAGAGCGGTGTCGAGGGGGAAATCAGTGTGACAGCCTATGGTAGGAGCATGAATGTGATTGGACAGAGACTAATGGGCTGGCTGTCAGCTGACTACAGCTGGGGCTGGCGACTACCGTGTCCAGCATGAATTTACGCAGGCTTCATAAAGCAAATGAAAACAACTTCCTGATGGGTAATAGTGATTCCCCTAGAATCACAACTACTTTGGCCTTGGAGAGAGCATCACCTCAGGCCTGACTGGTTTCCCTTTGCCCCATGTGGGTGCTGTTTTGTTTTTTTGTTTTTGTTTTCTTTAGCACATTTTAACATTTTGATATGAGTGATTGTCGTAATCTGAGCCACAGCTGTATGTCAGACCAAGGACTGAGATCCACTGAGTCCCTGTAGAAAACCACTGGATCAAACAAACTACAGCTGGGACACAACTTATTTCACCTCACAGCTCCACTATCACAACATTCAGTCATTTCACTCAACCTGAAAATTCAAGGAGAGAAGAACACTCTCCAGCTGCCACAAAACACAGACAAATGATGCGTTCAAGTTCCTCTCAGTCTGAGGCCACGTCTTCAAATGTCTGGCTTTGTCACAGCAACAATCAAAGAGACAAAAATATTCAGTTTACAGTCAAATCAAACAGAGAAAACAAGGAAATTGTCACAACAACATTGATGATTTGTGTCCAATAATCAATAACCCAGAGTGTTTGCTGTGTGTAATCACAGACATGAATGGTGGGGACACAGAGACAGTGTCAGTGCTGCTGATGACAGGCAGTAACAGTACTGGTCAATAGACTGTAGCAGCTGTTGAAGCAGGAGTCTCTGTGGTGTTCACTGAACATCATATAAAACCCTGTGAGCCCCTCAGTCCGCCACACTGAGTCCACATCAGTCCTGTAGTGTACGCCTAAATCTAATGACATTCATTCATTCATTTCTTTATTCCAGACCCCATGGGATCCATATCACCATAAAACCAGACCACTCACCACAGACAAAGTCCCAGCTGCACACAAACAACCACTATTATGCTCTGTGCTTCTGCTCTTACCGACAACACCCACACAACATGGCGGATGTCACGGTTCTGTCGGTCCAGACTTTACACTTACAGCTCTGACTCAGCTACAGTAACATTAACACAACAACACAACGAGAAGTTGAAAAGCAGAGACCTCAGGTAGGGACTGGTGTTAACTAGGAAAACATTCAAACTCTTCACCTTACCTTCACACCAGAAAATAAACTGCCACACAAACGTTGGTCAAAAGTGAAACTATGAAAGTTTCCTCGCTTGTTTGACTTGAGGGCGTGTTCTTGTACTAACCTGCTCTACTGCTCTTTGCTCCATTTCTGTCAGTTGATAAGCAAGTGTGTAACCCTGCTCTATGAGCACGTTGGGGTTTAAAAAACAAAAAGACACTGATGCAACAGTGAGACCGTTAATTCACAGCAAAACGTACCGGGAAGACCTTCACCTTTACCTGTCCTCCGTAACACAAGGGCAGGCGGAACCAAAGTCATCCAGTAAAGGAACAAAAGGTAGAACCAAACATTTCAAACAGTGCACCACAAAACATCCATACAAATAAAATACTACAAATGATAGGCAACAAACTGAGCTAAATTCATAACTGACAATATCGCACAAAATACAAGTGAGAAATCCAGCTGCAACCTTGAAATTACATTAACAGTGTCAAAATTTTCAGCATTTGTCTGTTTATTTATTGGTTTATGTAGTGTTCCTACAATTAGGTAGTATCCCTTTAAGAGACTGAGGAAGTCAGGTCGTGTTTACAGTCTATGTTAGTTGTTGCTGCAGCGAGCTGAGTGATACTGCGAGATGTTACCTGTGAAGACTTCATTGAGAGTTCATTAAAGCTTCAAGTCCAAACACATGAAACCGTGAGGACATTGAGTTTCTACAATGGCGACGAGGATGCTGCGCAATTATTGTGAACAAACCCACGCAACGGACTTACTCCCCGCACACGACCGCTTTGCCTGCTGAAGCACAGGAGAGCCACGGTGTTGCTAACGGACTCATGAGTAAACGGCCGAGTGGAAAATAAATAAATAAATCCAAAAGACCTCCGGAGCACAGATATACGGACTAAACTCCCATCTCGAAAGCTCCGCTGGTTAGCATCACTCAGCACCGCAGTCGAGAGGGACGTGCTAATGCTAAAAACAAAACAAAAGACTAGCAACGTGATAAACGAAAAACGAAACAACAACAACAACAATGGCTGGCGTGGCTGAATTACCCTCATTCCCCCTTTTTGACGTAAATGCAGAACCAGCCTCACTTTCCCCGAAATGGAAAAAGTGGATGAAGAGATTCGAGACATTTCTCACTGCAGCTGCCATAACAGATAGAACAAGAAAAAGGGCTATGCTTCTGTACTATGCTGGAGAACAAGTGCAGGACATCTTTGAGACTTTTCCTGAAAAAGGACAACCAGATGATTTTGATAAGGCAGTGCAGTTACTCACCGAATACTTCAGTCCAAGTCATAATGTAGAATATGAAATCTACATATTTCGACAATCAAAACAAAACCCAGGTGAAACTGTTGATGCATTTCACACCAGACTGAGACAGTTAGCCCAGAATTGTGAATTTGCTAATGTGGACAAAGAAATAAAGTCTCAAATAATACTCAGCTGCACATCATCACGTCTCAGGAGAAGGGCACTGAGAGACCCAGACATAACTCTTAAAGGACTTTTGGATCTTGCCAGAGCTTTTGAAACGTCAGAACTTCAGGCCTCTGGCATGGAAAACAAACATGAAACGGCACAGGTTGCAGCCATGTCCAACACAAGAAATAAAAAATGGACCTCTGGACCCCAAACAGCGAACACAGAACAGCGAAATCAGCAAAAGATGAAATGCAGGAACTGCGGAGGTACGTTCCCTCATCAGGGTGGTCAGTCGGCATGTCCAGCGAAAGGCGTCCAGTGTCGAGCATGTGGGAAATTCAACCACTACGCCCGCTGCTGTCTCTCTGAACCCGACAAAAAGGTAAAACAAAACCAATATGGACAGAAAATGAAACCAACACAAAGCACACAAAAGATGACATGGCCTAACCGACGCAGACAAGTTAAAACCATTCTCACAAACGATGCTGAAACCGCCCCCATCAGTCATCTAGCCGCTACTGACTCAAGCACGGATGAGGAGTATGTTTTCATCACAAAAGATGCAGAGGGCAGAGAACCGCCAGTGAGGTCAGTCATGATAGCTGGTGAAAATATTGATGTTCTTGTTGATTCAGGGGCCTCAGCTAACCTCCTGGATGGAAAAGCTTACAGCATGTTGAGACACAAACTCAAACTTGAGCAGTCAAGCAAAAGAATTTATCCTTATGGTGCAAAAACTCCTCTCTCCCTCCATGGCAAAGCCACCACAACAGTCTCTGCTAATGGACGAGCGACACAGGCTGCATTCTACATCGTTGAGGGAAGCTACGGCTCACTGCTGGGCCATGACACTGCAACTACACTGGGACTCATACATGTGGTACACTGCACTCAGGCGATTCCACAGGACATGTCTAAAGCAGACCAGCTGCTCTTGCAATATCCAAGTCTCACCTCAGGCATAGGGAAGCTGAAAAACTTCCAAGTCAAGCTGCACATTGACCAAAGTGTGCGACCAATTGTCCAGCCCCATCGTCGCATTCCCTTTCACATGAGGAAGAAAGTAGAGGAGGAGCTACAATGCTTGGAGGACCAAGGCATTATTGAAAAAGTAGAGGGTCCAACACCATGGGTGGCATCACCAAAACCAAAAAACCCAGAGAAAATACGCCTCTGCATAGATATGCGCCTGCCCAATACAGCTGTGCAAAGAGAGAGACACATATCACCTACTGTGGATGACATTGTGCATGATCTCAACGGTGCGACCATGTTCTCAAAACTGGACCTCAACGCAGGTTATCACCAACTGGAACTAGCACCTGAATCCAGATACATCACTACATTCTCGACACATATTGGACTGAGACGGTACACACGACTCATCTTTGGAATTTCTTCCGCAGCAGAAGTTTTCCAACACGCAATCCAAAATGTGCTCCACGGAATACAGGGAGTCAGAAACTTCAGTGATGATATAATCATTTTTGGCACCACCCCTGCAGAGCATGATCGTTCCATGGAGGAGGTTTTCAAACGTCTCCATGACAACAATCTCACGATCAACAGGGACAAATGTGAGTTCCACAAAACATCTCTGGAGTTCTATGGCTATGTTTTCTCCAAGAACGGTATCTCAGCTGACCCTAAGAAAATAGAAGCCATCACACACATGTCACTTCCACAGAACCCAAGTGAAGTCCGCAGCCTACTGGGGATGGCCAACTACAGCGCTCGTTTCATCCCAGACTTCTCCTCCATCACCCAGCCACTACGCGAGCTCACAAGGAAAGATACAGAGTGGTCATGGAAAGCAGAACACACAGAGGCCCTCAACCGACTGAAAGACAGGTTGGTCAGTAATCCAGTCATGAGCTACTTTCATCCTGACAGACAGACAAACGTCATCGTGGACGCCAGTCCAGTTGGTCTCGGCGCCATCCTGGCGCAGACTGACAAAAAGGAAAACAAGACATACATTGTAGCTTATGCGAGCAGGGCTCTGACCCCGGTGGAGCAGCGATACTCCCAGACGGAACGAGAGGCGCTGGCTATCGTTTGGAGTTGCGAGCATTTCCATCTTTATCTGTACGGCGCTGAATTCAACATGATCACAGACCACAAACCGTTAGAGCTCATCTTCAACAACCCAAAGTCCAAGCCTCCTGCACGGATAGAAAGATGGGCCCTCAGACTGCAACCTTACAAGTTCAAGGTGATCCACAAAGCTGGAAAGTCAAACCCGGCAGATTACATGTCTCGCCATCCACAAACACTCCACACACCCAGCATCACAGACGATGTTGACACTGAAATGCATGTCTCCTTCATTGCAGCGCATGCAGTACCCAAAGCAATGACTCTTGACGAAGTAAAAAGGGAGACTTTAGGAGATCCACTGCTGCAACATATTGTCAAAGTGATTCACTCAGGAAACTGGAAGAGCCTGCATGACAATGTCGCACAATTTGATCTGTCAGTCCTGAGAACATTTTACAACATCAGAGAAGAGCTTACAACCCTACAAGGAGGCAGCCTCGTTCTCAGGGGCAGCAGACTCGTTATGCCTCAGACCCTGCAATCCAGAGCACTTGCACTTGCTCATGAAGGGCATCAAGGCATCGTCAAAACTAAGCAGCTGCTCCGAGAGAAAGTCTGGTTTCCAGGAATAGACAAACAGGCTGAAGAACTGATATCCCGCTGTCTTCCTTGTCAATCATCCACACCCAAAACTGAGCATCAGCCACTACAAATGTCAGAACTTCCACATGGACCTTGGAAAAATGTTTCAGTGGATTTCTGTGGACCCTTCCCTTCAGGTGACTACCTGTTAGTCATCTTGGATGAATATTCAAGATTCCCCTTTGTCGAGATTATGCAATCTACATCAGCATGCAAACTCATCCCTGTCATGGACAAAATCTTTTCAACTGTGGGCATACCAGAAGTGGTGAAAAGTGATAACGGCCCTCCATTCTCAAGCAAAGACTTTTCAGATTTTGCAAGGTACCTCGGTTTCCACCACAGAAAGATCACCCCCTACTGGCCGCAGGCCAACGCTGAAGTTGAAAGGTTTAACAGGACTCTGACCAAAGCAATACACACAGCTGCGGTGGAAGGCAAGCCGTGGAAACAGGAGCTATACAAGTTCCTCAGGAACTACCGTGCAACCCCTCATCACACCACCAACCGGCCTCCAGCTGGAGTTTTCTATGGTCGTCCCATAGCAATAAAGCTACCATCCATCTCTCATCCTCCCGACGATGAAGCACTCCGTCTGACAGATGGATTGAAGAAAGACAGGATGAAGCATTATGCAGACAAAAGGAGGAACGCATCACACTCTGAACTCAAGGAGGGTGATGTTGTACTGATACAACAGAGGAAAACAGGAAAACTTGTAACACCATTCAACCCTAACCCATACAAAGTCATCACAGTGAAGGGAACAATGGTCACTGCACAGAGACATGAACACAAAATCACAAGGCACAGATCACACTTCAAACTGCTGAAACACAAACCGGAAGTCCCGCTCACAACAGAGGACACTGACAACAGTGATGATGACAGTGTTAGCGGACACACAGGCAATCCTGAGCATGTTGACCCTGAAGCCAGGAGGAGATACCCTGTGAGGGTAAACAGACGACCTCCTCAAAGACTTGTGACTGAACTGTAGCAAAGGCTATAAAGAGTGATGAGATATTGATAAGTTCCCACCACAGCCTCTCATCACAGAAATGTTTATGTTGCTGATTCAATAATTGTACTGTAACATGGTTTCGGAATTGTTTAGAGATATTATTCTCAGTTATTCATTTAATGTTGTATATATATCTGATTTTGAATTAATGGCACAGGACCGAGTAACAGGTACTCCTAATTTGAAAAAATATTTTAAGTTTGTTAGTCCTATGTGTTTATTAAGTCCTGTCAGACTAAGTAAAGTCAAATTCAAGGAAAGACATTTCATTTGAAAGAAAAGGAGGGATGTAGTGTTCCTACAATTAGGTAGTATCCCTTTAAGAGACTGAGGAAGTCAGGTCGTGTTTACAGTCTATGTTAGTTGTTGCTGCAGCGAGCTGAGTGATACTGCGAGATGTTACCTGTGAAGACTTCATTGAGAGTTCATTAAAGCTTCAAGTCCAAACACATGAAACCGTGAGGACATTGAGTTTCTACAGTTTATTTAATGAGGACAATGCATGTTAATGAACATAAAATGTAAAAGTGCCAGTTCTAGCCAATGGCTAGTATCACACTGTAGTCCTCCTGGCAGGTGTTAAAAGTCAATTAAAATAGACATGTAGAGACGTAACAACAAGATTCATAAATAAACAAACAAAAAAACAACAACAAAAGAACTACAGAGAGAGACAATTCACATTATGCAACTATAAAGAAAAAAAGAAACGCAAACAAACAAATATTTCTGGATGGGTGGATACATGGATGAAAATGCAGCAATGCAGACCAGAGCAGGGTTTCTTGATGGAGTTGTGCTAGGATGGATTGAGAACACAGCGAAACCAAAAGTACTATATGGCTATGACCTGGCAACCCCTGAGCTTCACCTCGGGTGACATCAACATACGAATGCTGATGGCGCAGACGTCATTCCATGTCGAAGTTGCCAAGCGACCAGATGTAAATATTTATATATTTCGGACCCGACAAAATTTACTAAATAATTATTTATATACTATTTTGAAAAAATTCAGTAAAATTAATCGTTTTATTCTGCACCCCTCTAGACATTCTGTGGATGCATTATTTTTGAAAAATGAAAAAGTTATGCTATAACCTTTACAGTAGCCATGTGCGCTCTGTGGAGCGGCAACAAGATGACAACAAGGACCAGAGCACCCCTGCATTAACCTAATGAAGAATGAAGAAAACACCTTGGTTAAATGATCCAAATGACGCTGAATATCTACTCCCTGTCTGTCTTGTTTGTGGTTGGCTGAGAGACATTATAGGGTCGCCCACAAATAAATGAATAAGTAAAATAAATAAATAAATACAGCAGATACAGTGCAACAACAACAGCACAGTATTAATACAGTGGTTCAGTTTGCAAGTATGGTGTGTTTGTGCGTCTGCACGCCTGACAACTCCATGCTGTTTAGTTTATTTTTTAAAGTTAATTTTCGTTTCTTTTGAATTTTGTGTGTATTATGGAGCTGTTTGTACGGAGCCCCAGACATGACATGCAAAAAAAAAAGAGAAGAAAAACTGTTGGCCACGATTCGTTCCAACGAAATAGTCATTTGTGGCCATGAAATAGGCTAGGTATAGCGTGCGCACGAAATAATAAAACATAGGCTATATTATTCTTGGACAGCTGGACAAGCAAATCAAGCGCACCTTCTCAAACAGGCCCAGTCGCTGTTACACAATGGACAGAGATAGTCTGGTAGACTTTTATTTTAGGCTGGGGATGAACTACGAAGCCTGGCGTTGCAGGGACTCATTATCAGTGAGAGGCATTCTCCGTGCCGCGCCTCGGCCCCTCAGTTGTGTGTCTGTGGCTGTGTCTGGTAGCTCGTGTGTGTGCAACCCTCTGGTCAGCATCTCTGTTAAAATGAATAAACACAAATCGCTGCAGAGCGCGAGCCTGGCACAGAGGTGCACGCTCTGGCACAATCAGCACTGAAATGAAAGGCTCTGCTCCACGGCTATTTAACGTCCGACGTCGATGTTAATCACATGTTTTTATTGATATCGTAGCGTCCGACCCGACGTAACTACAACATAACAACAACTTATCTGACAGCTCTCACTTTTTCTGCTCCTCGTCACTCACTCACCTACACACACACACACACACACAGACAGGACTCTGTCTTCCTCACACTCACCCCAGCCTCTCAGTTTCTCAGCCAACCACAGTGACGGTGAATGTGTACGGGCAGGTAGGGTACGGTTGGATGAGAAACTGAGGGGCCGGGGTGAGTGTGAGGAAGACAGAGTCCTGTCTGCGTGTGTGTCCACCGGCAACAGCGGGGAACACTTTATTTAGAAAGAAGGTTCTATGTTCCCCGGCAACAGCGGGGAACATAGAACCTTCTTTTTAAATAAAGGGTCCTATGTATAGGACCTTTTTTGGGAAAAAAACAGGGAACATAGAACCCGGGGAACATAGGCACGCTCCCAGCTCACGGTGGACCCACATCTGCCAAACAGGGACACACATGACATTTCATATTTCATTTAGACTTAGTTTAGACTGCTGCTTTGTAGCCTGTGTGGATAAACATGCTGGTAATAACACATTTTGTGAGCACAACTAGCGTTCAATAAACAAACACGTATTTATTCACTTCTACCATAAATGAGGACATTTCTCACAGACTTAGAGAAGAAAATATTCAAATGAGGTGCAGTTAAAGAGCTGATAATAACCAAAGATGTAACGTTAGCATCCAACAGCTGTTTATTAGCTACGACCGCTAGCTAGTTTACCTGTAAACAATTAGCATTGCTAGCATTGATTATCTTCTGGAGCTAACCGTTAGCTACAGGCAGGCCTGGAATTTCGTCATTTTAGGGACAGGGCCACTTGGCCTTCCGTGTTGTCAACTTTTTGAGGGCGCAAAGGCCAAAAGCCAGGGCAGCAAGGCCATAAAGTAAAACAATGATTTTAAATCCATATCTTGAATGAATTTACCGGTATCTGTGAAATTAATACATAAAACAAGCTCAAGTAAACCAGAAAACTTAAATTTAAATTCATTCATGCATTTAATTTTTTTGCACAAGGGTCCAGTCCTATGCAGCTATGTTTTGAAATTCTTATCTTACTTGTTCACTATTGCACTGGGCAATATGAGAAAGATCCTATCACCAGGCTATTTTTTTTTTTCTTCCCTATCAGTCTACATCAATTTATATCACTATATAACTCAAATCACTATTTTGGTAAAACTTATATTTCCTTACTGTCACAAGTGAGATTTGAAGTTATCAGAGGGATATTTTGTGATTTGTTTTCTGTCAAAAATTGAACATGACAGATGTAATGATGAACATCATACAACAGCCTATCATAGAAATTAAACAGAGCGTAGCGCCTGGGTCTAGGCAGTGTGCAGGTCGGCACAGTTGATCTTTACGCCCGACTGCAGTGGATTTGTGTCGGTGTGAACACAACACGCAGAGCGGCCGTCGTGACCGCGTCCGTTTGATGGATGAACGCGGTCGACGTCGGTCCGCTCTAACTGTCTGGTGTCTCCAATGTGAAAGTTTCAATTGGATCACGTCGGCCTAAACATGACGCACCACGCATCTTTGCACGGCCATCCGCGTTCTCCTTGACTCCTTCACATTTTCTTCTGAGGCGAAACTCTTTTTTTTTTTTTACCGGCGGCGTCCCTCAGCTGACGCGCACGGCTGTAGCAGCCCAAACACAGCACGTGTTGACATGTTGTGGCTTGGCTCTTTTCCAGCCACATGATTGGTTGGGCGGGTGGAGGGTGTTTGATAAAGTCACCTGGTTGGCCGGTGATAGATTGGTCATCAAACGGTTGTTATAGCCCGCCCGAGCGGTTTATGCCAGGCTCGAATCAAACGCACCCTGGTGATGATGTTGCCCGAATGTCATAAAAATACGCGTTGTTCTTTCTTCTAAGACCCAGGGTGTCAAAGCCGTGTTGATGGGAAAGAGGCAAAGGAGAAAACCGCAAAATCAACCGGGGCAGTGCGGGTGGGGCATCAAGGCCACTGTGGCCTTAGGGCAGATATTTTTTTCAAGGGCACAAGGCCAAATCGGACGTGAAATTCTCGTGAAATTCCTGCGCTGGCTACAGGTCAACAATTTACACACTGGTTGGAGAAGTTAGGTCGAAAAAATGAAAAACATCATAACGTTTCATCTACTTAATGAGTGAAGTAGTGATGAAGTCGTCAACCACAACAGCAACAAGTTTGACTCACGACAATGACTGCATTTACATGCACTTCAGTAGGCTACCCGATTTTAATTGGGTTTTTGAAGTACCCCGATTTTTGATCAAATTGGGGGTATGGTGTTAACATGAACTTAGAGAAACCCGGTTATTCAGTTTCCCTGTATACATGATAAATACAGTATCCCGGTTTCTGATTACTGCGTCTTACGTGCGCATGTAATGTTTATTGTACAGGAAGCGTGGCTGTAATGACTTCAAGACAAGTGTCAGTTCATCTGAGTTGTTTTATTTACATGTCCCGTCTCCACAGTTGCTAGGCGACTACACTTCCCGTAACTGTTACTAAGTTGCTTCACTACTGTTACTTAGTTGCGTTGCTAACCAAATTAAAAATGAGACCTCTCTGGATGATAGCGGCCTTAGCGTTACTAAATGCCAACATCCAGCTGCAGATATGGCTCATCCATCTCATTATCAGCAATGGGAGGAAAGAGCGACAGCAAATACTCAACATGTCACCTCTGACTGGCATCTGGCTGCCACTGCCATCGTGTAGGACAAGGGAGCAGTGGGTGAGAGTGCGTAGCCGTGACTGGTGGGATAGGGTCGTCCTCACAGAGTTTTCTGATTCTGAATGGTGAGAAAACTTTTGGATGAGAAGGGCATCCTTCAACCGACTGTGTGGCATCGTTGACCCGTTCATGAGACCGGAGGAAACCGTAGTCCGAGCACCAGTTCCGTTACCAATGCGAGTGGCCATAGTGTTGTACAAACTTGGCAGTTGTGGCGAATATCGGCTGGTTGCTAACCAGTTTGGTGTTCACAGAAGCACAGTGAAAAAATGTGTCTATATGTTCTGTTGTGGAATGGTGGACATCGCTATGAGCCACTTCATCAAAGTCCCAAGCCAGGATGAAGCCTCCCTGATAGCCGAGCGGAATTCCTCAGGTGAATATCATCATCATCATCTTCTTCTTCTTCTTCCCGTGTTCCAGCCGGTTCCGGCAGGCTGTACGTTATCCAGCGTAATGCTGCCCTCCACAGGTCATAAACAGAACTCAATTTGACCTCAGGTGATGGGCTGTGTAGATGGAAGCCACATACCTATCCTGCCACCTACTGACGGCTACCGGGACTTCATCAACAGAAAAGGATGGGCTTCTTATGTGTTACAGGGAGTGGTACATACCCGTCGCCATGGGCGGGCCATAGGGGGCCGGGCCCGCCCATAGCGACGGGTGTGCCCCCCTCCCCCTCCACAGTGGGGGCACGTACGTATCTCAAACATTTTTTTTTTTAGAGAGAGCAGTGACAGCGGAAGCTCCACTCTCCCTGTAACAAGCTAAAAGTCATTTATCAAGGAAATGTTAAATGACGGTTAAAAAAAAATTCAGGTAGCCTAAATCCTACATAGTTCTCCTCCTCTGCGGTCCTCTGATCTGACCGTTTTACTTAGCAACGGTCTGGTATTCTGTTGTTGTTCTGGTAATCTTATTCAACCTTTAATTTAATTTTATATTTTTTGTTAAAAATACCAATGTTGCTTTCTTTATCACTAAAATATTAAAAAATATATAATGAACGAATGGTGTGGTTATGTTTGATTGATGGGAAATTTACACTGCAACGGCCAAAACGTCAGATTACGTACGTGACGTAGCCTACGTCAATAACGCCACGCAACAACCGCGCATTTCAAATTTCAAATGAATGAATCTGGCTTACTATTTCGTAAACTATGGATATACGAAAGTGGTTTAAGAATCCACCAACGGCCACCTCTACACATCAACCAACGCCTCCTGATGCTGGTCTGGATGCTGCCAACGGAGAAGGACAGCCCGTTGCTTGCAGCTCCACAGAGCCCGGCCCCGGCTGCAGCAATAGAGAGGAGGCTGCCAGCAGCAGGTCACCCGCGACTGGGGCAGTGTTGGGCCCACAGGTCCGTTTCATCTGTGAGTGACCTCGGCACAGACAACCCCAAACAGGTTGTCTTGAAAAAATACCCTGTCACAATGTTTGGATCAAAAAAAACGATCATTTTCCTCCAGCTGGTATTTGAACAGGGACTGGCTGGAGTACTCCATAGAAAAGGATGCAGCATTTTGTTATGCCTGCAGAAAATTCAGATCATCATCATCAAACGTGACCTTCTCCTTAAAGGGATTCAATGACTGGAAACATGCCATTGAAACAGGCAAGGGCCTAAATAAGCATGGTTCTTCAAAGGAACATTTAGCCTGTGAAACAATGTGGAGCGATTCAAAAAAACGCAGGGAGACAGGAAGACAGATTTCCACTCTGTTAAATTCAGAGCAACTGGCTCGCAACAGGTATTACATGTCAGCCATAATTGACATTATTGAGTTTTTAGTTGTAAATCAACTCCCGTTGCGTGGGGATAATGCAGGTTTTGCCAGTGTGGAAGATGAGAATAGCTCCATGGGGGGTTCCGCGGGTCATTCCGACATACCGCCACTCCAACGTTGACGTCTAGTTGTCGTAATGGCGGCACTTCTATTGATTGAAAACGTCCCACCACTCCGACAAAATTTTTTTCCATTGTCGGACTGGTGGTACTTTTCTTTTTTTGAAACGTACCGCCATTCCGACATAAGGTCATTAACTATTATCACATCAACCGCCTCCGCCCATCTCTCTCCTCTCTGTCACAGCACTGTGACTCTGGTCAACGCCCTGCACATCCCATCTCCGTTATAAAATTCATTATATTATTATTTTATTATTATATTTTTCTACTTGTGGAGAAGATAGTGTTGAGTTCTCTTTCTGCCTCATAGACAGTGCCATGGATTTATTGCCGAAGAGTGAACTACTGATATTTTTTGTCTAGTGCTGAACTGACCAAGCGCGCTGTCCGCTGCCTTGGTTCTGAAATGAATGACAGCGCGTCACTGCCCGAGAGAGAGAGAGAGAGAGAGAGAGAGAGAGAGAGAGAGAGAGAGAGAGAGAGAGAGAGAGAGAGAGAGAGAGAGATCATGGCGGATACATTTTTATCCACAGGATGCGTTGCGAGCGGCTCTGACTCTTTCTTTTCTTTCTTCCCACCAGCTTTCCTGTTCTTGTACACATTTGTCTTTCAGTTTATGACTCCTGCCCTCCCTGCAGATTGACAGCTGATTTGAGAACCTAATGCATATGATTTACTATTGCACATTTCCTTTTGCTGCTATAATAAACATTTGCATAGGAGTGATTGTGATACAAATAGGATGGAAACTGGTAACAAACGTGCATTAAAATGACAGAAAGAAGTGGCAGGCAGGTTAGTGAAGTTTTGCTCGGTGCAGCGGGAGAGCGGCATGAGTAGAGCAGCAGATATTCTTCTTTCCAGTTATGTTGATCTGTGCGTAATTGTTTATTACTGTATATGCCGCCTGTGATAGGCGCGTGCAGTGAAATACACAGACTAAGTAGCGACTTTGTTTATTGATTCCCTGGACAAACCAGTAGCGCGAGCCTATAGGTCCGCCTGCAGCAGGTTCTCCTTATATCCTTATTATAAGGGAAATTGTTACAAACTGACATCGGAGTGTGTGAGACTTTGTGTTTGTTTATTTATTAAGCTTCCACTGACTGTATCACATCTGTACGCATGTTTTAAAACATAAAAAGCCTTGTCGGAATGGCGGGACGAACCTGTCGGAATGGCAGGACGTTTTTATGTCGGATTGGTGGTATGGAGGAATGGTGACATGTCTGAATAGTGGGATGTCGGAGTGGCAGTACGTCGAAGTGGCAGCATGTCGGAATGCCAGCATGTAACCCGTACGCACAGCTATTGTTGCTGTGGCGACGCTTAGAGGTGATTCTGGGAAACTGTTAATAATGTGAAAACCATTCGTCCATGTGCACATCAGAGACACATTTATGAACAACTAACCCATCCACGTGTTGCAATTAGATAGTTGAATATAAAAGCAAAGTGGTGCAGGAAATACCCTCAGCTTTAGTTTGAAGATATTACAGATGCTGCAGTGCGATACAGATGCATCACATATTAACAAACATTGTGGTGAGATGGCTGTTTCATTCATTCAGCGTAATGGGAACAGATTACAGGCTGGAACTGCAAAGTAAATGTATTTGTTTAACTGTCCTCTAACCCCCGATGCACATTGAGCATGTCCCCCCAAATATCACACTGTCACTGACTTTCTTTTTGTTGCTGGTTAAACTACACACGCTGTGTTAAGTATTGAAACACATTCGTAAAGTTGGACATGTGTCTTCATCAGCCTCCCTGGCCACTTCTGCATTTATTTACTTCGCCATCTGTGTATAAAAGAAAGCAAATGAAAATCATAAATCCATTTTACATCATTTGATTATCGAGGGCATCGTCTGCTTTCATTTGGGAAGACGGCGGTCGTCGGCTTCACGTTCACCTTTATATCACACACACGTTCGCCCACTCCCCTTTGTGATGGTGCTGGAACACAGCAAAAAAAAAAAAAAAAGATGTTCACGCGGCTCAACTTTAACAAGGAGCACCTTCAACTCAAATTTTGTTGCTTTTCATGGTGTTATGTGACCGTAAAGAGAAGGAATCTTTGGTTCAGGCCTCATTTACATTGATCTGCATATTTAAATGGAGGCGTGGACAGGAAGGAGTTCAGCACGTCTACATGTGGCTCAATTCCAAGTTGATTGGGATGTACAAAGGAAAAGTGCTTGGATCCATGCGTACGCACACTTTGATACATCTGGATTTTTTTAATGCGTACGACAGTTTCTGGATTTTGGCGTACGCCATGTTTTAGTATGAAATCCACGCCTTGATACATGAGGCCCCTGATGTGCTTTAGATCAGTTTTCAGATCAGATAAATCCCACCAGCACATTTATTTAGTGGCGTCCTCCTCTAGCTTTACCTCCTACCAGCAAACCAGCAACCGGCCACACAGCGTCAGATTATTAGAAATAGAGGAGGAAAAGACGACATGCAGAGTTAACGTCCAGAGAGATGGGACTGGTTTTTCACAGTGGAGCTGTTTGATTAGATGATATTTCTGGTGAGGCGTCGCGTGGCGTAGTGGTTAGAGCGGGGCCCCATGTGTAGAGGCTCAGTCCTCGCTGCAGTCGGCCCTGGTTCGAGTCCCGCGTCGGGCGTCGTTTACTGCATGTCATTCCCCCTCTCTCTCTGCCTCCCTGTTTCCTGTCTGTCTCAACTGAACTATCTATAAAGGCAAAAATGTCCAAAAAATATACTTAAAAAAAGAAGATAATATTTCTGGTTGAATAAAAACTACATGAAATTGATTGTGTATTCCTCTTTCATATTGTCTTTATTGGTAACTGTCTTATAAAAGCAACATATAAGCAATATATCAATATATATTTCACATCAGATTATTTACAGGACAGAGATGAATACAGTGTAATAATGATCTCAGTGGCATGTTAACAGAAAAACCATCAGCTGGTAGGACTAGTGGCTCATCAGCAGGAAATGCAGGAATGATGCAGTAAAACCACAAAGAAAAGGAAATGACGTGTAATTCATTATATTCAACGTCTAGACAACATTATGTTTGTTTCCAGTTGTGTTTCTTGTTGTGTCTGTTTACCTGTGACCAGCTCACAAACAGCCTGTACAGTTGATCATGAATCATCCATCTTTAAAGGAAGAGGAAGACGTTTACAAGAATCATTGAAAAGAGTTGAAAAAATCAACTGATTTAATCCATGAATGTGAAAACGTGAGTGAGAGACAGAGACAGAGACAGACATGTAGAGACTGAAGTGTCTGTTCAACAGTGAGAAGGTTTCTGTGACAGGAGGAGACTCTGCTTCACTCAACACAGAGACACTGAGGAACCAGGACTGGACCAGAGTGTAAACCCAGGATAGAGAGGTTGAGTGAAGGTGGTGTTGAAGGTGTAGAGGTGGATCAGTGAGTCAGAGGAGACTCTGTAGAAGGACAGAGAGCCAGCAGGACAGTCCACATACACTGCTACTCTGTTAGAGACAGAGGAGGAGGAGGAGGAGGAGGAGGAGGAGGAGGAGGAGGAGGAGGAGGAGGAGGAGGAGGAGGTGATGTCTGTCCCGCTGCCATTATGCCAGACTCTGTAACCACCATCATAGCAGTTCAGACTCCAGGACTGATCGTTCAGTCCAAACACACAGTTATCACTGCCTCCTTTCCTTCTGATTCCTCTGTAACTCACTGATATAAAAACGTCTCCTCTCCACTCCACCTCCCAGTAGCAGCGACCAGTCAGACCAGTTGAACACAGCAACTGAGGATAGTAGTCAAATCTGTCTGGATGATCAGGATATGACTGATCCTTCTTCACACGTGTCATCTTCCTGTTGTTGTCAGACAGTTTGATCCATCTGTTCACTGTGTTTGTGTCGATTGTGAGTGGACAGGAATCTGATGGAGAGAACAAGACACAGCTGTGATCAGTTATTGATCATTGATCAGTTATTGACAGTTTGATGAAGACTCATGAGGTCAGTGATGTGACAGTGTGAAGATGGTTGAATGTAAACACACTTACACTTCCTTGGAC
Organism: Decapterus maruadsi; assembly: GCA_030347415.2. NCBI lineage: Eukaryota > Metazoa > Chordata > Actinopteri > Carangiformes > Carangidae > Decapterus > Decapterus maruadsi. Next base: position 30,845,088 of record CM064907.1, on the reverse strand, counting down.
CTGGTGACAAACACTGGACTGCAGCAGGCTCCACCCTGAAAGGAGGAGGGGGGTCAGAGCAGCAGCTTCTCTGTCAGCATCACACATGGACATTACATGGCTCTCTCACACACACACGCACGCACGCACGCACGCACGCACACACACACACACACACACACACACACACACACACACACACACACACACACTGTTTTATCACTGTGTTGACATGGAGGCTGGTGTGTATGGATGAAGACTGAGCACAGAGAAGAAGGAGCTGGAGTCTTTACTGAGAAACACATAGGGCCTGATCTACTAAGATCGCAGATAAGGGGCGCTAAATTGCGTGCTCCTGGTAAAAATTTTGCGTGTCTGGTTAGCGCATGAAAAACAGGTGATCTACTAAGAGTAACACGTTAAATGACAGCACACGCAGTCTGCAGTATTTAAATGAGGCTTTGCGCATGGTAATTGTTTCCGCGGTGGACAGAGAGCTGGATGGACACAGAATTTGATCCGATGGATTAACAGAGAACTCAGGTGGGACACTCAGGAGTCAGGACACAATGACCAGAGGGATCAAGGACGGGGTGAAGACAGAAGTGACTGACGTCTCAGTCTCGGACCCGCAGCTGGGCAGCCACACACTCCAGAGGGAGGAGAGGAAAGGAGAGGAGCGCATAAGGGGAGAGACGTGTGGCGCGCATAACGGCGCTTAAATGACTTTAAACACGTGAAAAAAAAACTGCTACAGTTTGCTGGAATGACCCCGATGCGAAGAAATGCAGAGATGTAAGAGCTTTTGACCTGGCAGGTATTAAATCAATAAAAGAAAAAAAGCCGCGTCAGATAACACTTGCCTTTCAAACGTACTAAATAAAAACACAAAAACTTCCACCGCAATCTGTTTCAGGTTTGTTAAATCATGCTGCGTGTGCTAAATGAATCTATTTGCATCTACTCCTCCCAATATTTTGCATGTTTTGGCAGAAACGCCCATATTTGCATATTCATCAAGGCAAACGCGCTAAATACATCACGCATGCTTTTTTGCCCATTTGAGAGACGCAATCCTCAGTGCACCCGGTTAGTAGATCAGCTTGCACATTTTTTTGCGGGTGACATGATGTTTGCACAGGTTTTAATACAAGCAAACCTTTAGTAGATCAGGCCCTGAGTGTGAACACAAGTTGTGTTTGTTTGAAGCTGAGAAGGAGGCTGAGAGCAGGTTTCCACTGGAGCCACAGCAGCAGAGAGTGGATGAAGGAGCTCTGATAGAAACATCTGATCACAGTGACAGGACGGATCAGGATCAGGATCTGGATCAGGATCAATGACTCTGTTCTTCTCTGCTCTTCACACAGATCAGCTGCAACACACTGACTCACTGAGATCAGTCCAGGACCAGGACCAGACCTCAGGACCAGGACCAGTCCTCAGAACCAGTCCTCAGGACCAGTCCTCAGGACCAGACCTCAGGACCAGTCCTCAGGACCAGACCTCAGAACCAGTCCTCAGGACCAGGACCAGACCTCAGAACCAGTCCTCAGGACCAGACCTCAGGACCAGACCTCAGAACCAGTCCTCAGGACCAGGACCAGACCTCAGAACCAGTCCTCAGGACCAGACCTCAGGACCAGTCCTCAGGACCAGACCTCAGGACCAGTCCTCAGGACCAGACCTCAGAACCAGTCCTCAGGACCAGGACCAGACCTCAGAACCAGTCCTCAGGACCAGACCTCAGGACCAGTCCTCAGGACCAGTCCTCAGGACCAGACCTCAGAACCAGTCCTCAGGACCAGGACCAGTCCTCAGGACCAGACCTCAGGACCAGACCTGAGCTCCATCAAACCTGTCCACACATCTTGACTGGACTTGAAGTCCGAGTCCAGAGGGTTAGGGTCTCAGAGCACATGGACTCAGACAGGAAGTGAAGCTCCAGCTGCTGGAGACTTTCATTAAGGAGACACTTTGTGGCTTCATCTGATCTGGAGTCAGACGTGTTGGAGCAGCACACACACAGTCTGAAAACAGCTGTTTGATCACACACACATTCAGCCACAAACACTGATTATTACACTGTTCACTACACTCCCTGTCTTCTGATGGACAGCTCCAGCCTCTGGACAGTGAGGACATCTGGATGTCTCCTCAACACAACAACACATCTCATCAGGACAAGATCAGGATCTCAGAGACTGAGCTGATTATTGATCATCAATATCTGAGCAGACAGAGACCTGATGGTGACGTCTGGTTTCTGTCTCTTATGTCCTCCTTGGTTGGAGACGCTGGGAGACCAATGTCTCTGAGCAGTGGACATGCTTTGATTCTAGTTTCTGTGTTGTTATTAGTGTGTCCTCCACACTCAACAGGTGTCTCCAGTCTCTGGGACTGTTCTGTTGGTTCAGGAGCAGTTCAAGCAGCTGCAGCTGAAATGTTTCCTGATCCAAACATCTGGAGAGACTCAGAGCACAGCTGCCAACAGCTGCTTTCATCACTGACATCTCTTCTCCTGAATATGACACAGTGAGTCATGATGAGGACAAACTCCTGATCCCACTAGTTCATCACCGTGACGATGAAAGCTGCACAGCTCATGTTGGAAACACTCTGAGATTTAAACTGTGTTGGGACGAGTCAGACTGAGACAGATGACGTCAGTGGAGTGGGCGGAGCTTCACTGTGGCCTACACCACCTCTGGATATGGTCTGACTGATGGGATCTAATGTCATCAATGCATCAATCACCTGAGACAGATGTTAATAGCAGGTGTGACCAGATGTTCCAGCTCCTCCTCCTCTATCAGACAGTATGTGTGGCTGCAGCAGCCTCTCCATACCTGAGAGAGTCCAGTCTCCAGTCTGGATCCTCCAGTCCAGCAGACAGCAGCTCCACTCCTGAGGCTCCTGGATGGTTGTAGCTCAGGTCCAGCTCTCTCAGATGGGAGGGGTTGGAGCTCAGAGCTGAGGCCAGAGAAGCACAGCCTTCCTCTGTGACCAGACATCCTGACAGACTGAACACACACAACAACACACAGGAACCCTCTGTCAACACCTGCTGCTGTGTTCAAGTGGCATCAGATAAACAGCTGGATGGATCCTCACCTGAGAGTCTCCAGTCTACAGTGTGGACTCTCCAGTCCAGCAGACAGCAGCTTCACTCCTGAGTCCTGCAGGTTGTTGTTACTCAGGTCCAGGTGTCTCAGACTAGAGGACTGGGAGCTGAGGACTGAGGACAGAGCTTCACAGCTTCTCTCTGAAAGGTTACAGCTGCTCAGTCTGAAGAGGAATTCAAGGAAAAACACTCACATACTCAATATGAAGGAAATAACAGGTTAGAATCAGAAATACACAACATTTCAACACAAACCTGAGAGTTTACAGTGTTTCTTACTCAACATGTTCTAGTTTGTATAAATACATTTATTGATAGATTTGATTATAAACTATGATCTCTCACATGTGTTTTGTTGTTTGTATCCAGTCAGTGTTAAAATCACAGACTCCACCTTCCTAAATCACCACAGTCACACCTAACCACACCCCCTAAGGTGATATAACCCCGCCCTCTGACCTTTGACCCTCTCTTTCCCTCCAAACATTTGCCTGAAGACAACGTGACTGTACTGACCTCACTTCCTTTGTTTATTGATTTAAGTTGCTCATGTTGTTTGAATGTTATCATATTGATTTTGACCTGAGTTTGACCTTAAAGTGAATCACCAAGACTGTGGATGTGTTAATTAAGTTGAAGCAAAATAACTTCATTAATCATTATTATTAGTTTCATGTCATAATGTGTAATGCTCCTTTATTATTTCATTGTACAGAACAAATCATCCACTACCTACACCAACTATCATCTAGTATAGTGTTTTCTCCAAACAATAAAATATTGGACCAGATTCCTGGAATCAGTGTTTTAATGTTCAGTGAGCCTCCACCACATGCTGTTTAGTTTCTTCAGTCAGTGTTTGTGTCAGTTCACACTTAAAAAGGAACTCCTTAGAAGTTCAGTTCATACAGATGAAAATCAACTAATTCATGTTCATTTCTTTTGTTTATTTAAATAAATAATCAGCTGTTGTTTTTCAGTAGAACCTCCTTCTACCTCCACCACCAGCCGCAAATCACTGCCACTAACAAACTATATGAATTAATGAACTAAAAAACAAAAACAATGTTGAGACTGAGAAAATATTTCACCACTTAATGAGTCATATTATGCTGAAAGGTAAAAACCAGATGTAGTGAAGGTAGTAAACTGTGTGTGGAAATATCATTAGTAGATGTGTCTGTACCGTCTGTACCACGACAACATTCTAGTGATGCTGGGCCGTCTCCATGGAGACGTGATGTAGAACTGTCATAAAACCTGAACCGTGTTCACTCTGGTGACAGTGAACACTGCTCAGGTTCATCATTTATAAACTGATTCATTCAGTTCAACGTTCACTAAAATCATGAACATGTCCAATGAAGCACAGCCTGCCAGACTGAACACACACAACAACACACAGGAACCCTCTGTCAACACCTGCTGCTGTGTTCAAGTGGCATCAGATAAACAGCTGGATGGATCCTCACCTGAGAGTCTCCAGTCTACAGTGTGGACTCTCCAGTCCAGCAGACAGCAGCTTCACTCCTGAGTCCTGCAGGTTGTTGTTACTCAGGTCCAGGTGTCTCAGACTAGAGGACTGGGAGCTGAGGACTGAGGACAGAGCTTCACAGCTTCTCTCTGAGAGGTCACAGCTGCTCAGTCTGAAGAGATGATCATGAGGAATTAAAGAAGAATTGAGTTTATTATCTGTCCTGTTGAAAAGACAGAAGTGTTTTTATATAATGATGAATAAATCCAACTCTCTCTCCACTTACAGAGCTTTGTTGGAGGCTTTGACCACTGGCAGCAGCCTCAGAAGAGCCTCCTCTGAAGCAGAGTATTTCTTCAGGTCAAACTCGTCCAGATCTTCTTCTGATGACAGTAAGATGAAGACCAGAGCCGACCATTGACCAGGAGACAGTTCATCTGTGGAGAGACGTCCTGATCTCAGGGACTGTTGGATCTCCTCCACTAGAGAACCATCATTCAGTTCATTCAGACAGTGGAACAGGTTGATGCTTTTCTCTGCAGAGGGAGTCTCTTCTATCTTCTTCTTGATGTACTGGACTGTTTTCTGATTGGACCGTGAGTCACTTCCTGTCTTTGTCATCAGACCTCGTAGGAGATTCTGATTGGTCTTCAGTGAAAGACCCAGGAGGAAGCGGAGGAACAAGTCCAGGTGTCCATTTGGACTCTGTAAGGCCTCGTCCACAGCACTCTGGTAGAAAGGTGTAGATGTGTCTCTAAACACTTGAGACAACCGAGATGTTGTTTGTTGTGACATCAGGTTGAGTCCAGAGTTGAAGAAGGTCAGATGGACATGAAGAGCAGCCAGAAACTCCTGAACACTCAGATGGACGAAGCAGAACACCTTGTCCTGGTACAGGCCTCTCTCCTCTCTAAAGATCTGTGTGAACACTCCTGAGTACACTGAGGCTGCTCTGATATCGATGCCACACTCTGTCAGGTCTGATTCATAGAAGATCAGGTTTCCTTTCTGCAGCTGCTCAAAAGACAGTTTTCCCAGAGACTCAATCATCTTCCTGCTCTCTGGACTCCAGTGTGGATCTGTCTCAGCTCCTCCATCATACTTGACCTTCTTCAGTTTTAGATAAACCACCAGGAAGTGGATGTACATCTCAGTCAGGGTCTTGGGCAGCTCTCCTCTCCTTCTGGTCTTCAACAGCTCCTCCAGAACTGTAGCAGTGATCCAGCAGAAGACTGGGATGTGGCACATGATGTGGAGGCTTCGTGAGGTCTTGATGTGGGAGATGATCTCTCTGGCCTGCTCCTCATCTCTGAACCTCTTCCTGAAGTACTCCTCCTTCTGTGGGTCAGTGAACCCTCTGACCTCTGTCACCATGTCAACACACTGAGGAGGGATCTGATTGGCTGCTGCAGGTCGTGTGGTTATCCAGAGGCGAGCAGAGGGAAGCAGGTTCCCCCTGATGAGGTTGGTCAGCAGCACGTTGACTGAGGTGGACTCTGTCACATCAGTCAGGATCTCAGTGTTGTGGAAGTCCAGAGGAAGTCGACACTCGTCCAGACCGTCAAAGATGAAGACCACCTGGAACTGATCAAAGCTGCAGATTCCTGCTGCTTTGGTTTCAGAGAAGAAGTGATGAACAAGTTCCACCAAGCTGAACTTTTTCTCTTTCAGCACATTCAGCTCTCTGAAGGTGAAGGGAAATGTGAAGTGTATGTCCTGGTTGGTTTTGTCTTCAGCCCAGTCCAGAGTGAACTTCTGTGTTAAGACTGTTTTCCCAATGCCAGCCACTCCCTTTGTCATCACTCTTCTGATTGGTCGGTCTCTTCCAGGTGGGACTTTAAAGATGTCTTCTTGTCTGATGGTTGTTTCTGGTCTGTCTGGTTTCCTTGAAGCTGTTTCAATCTGTCTGACCTCATGTTCATCATTGACCCCTCCAGCCCCTCCCTCTGTGATGTAGAGCTCTGTGTAGATCTGGTTAAGAAGGGTTGGGTTTCCTGCTTTAGAGATCCCCTCAAACACACACTGGAACTTCTTCTTCAGGACAGATTTGAGTTTACGTCCACAAACTGCAGAAACATGTTCTGAATGAAAACACAAGAAATCAGACCAATAAGAAAATATACCATGTTCCTCTAAATAACAACTATATGAACATGTTTCCCTCCATGTGTTGATGTCAGTGAACGTCTCATTTGTCCGTCATGTTGAATCTTTAGAGAAATCCTCTTACTGCTCTGCAGACGCTCAGCCAGCTCCTCCTGCTTCATCCTCCTCAGGAAGTTCACTGTGATCTTCACTAATGCCTCTCTGCTGCTCCTCTGCTCTTCATCCTCCTCATCCTCCCTCTGACTCCCTGAGCATTCTGGGTAATCTGGACTCAGAGCCTTGTGGATCTTCTTCAGCTCGTTCTTGACAAAAGTGAGCATGTTGTCCTCCAGCAGCTGGAACAGAAACTCTATGAGTGACAGCATCAAACTAAAAGCATGGAGCCAAACATCAGATCCATGTTGGACAGACTGACAATCCACTGGTGTCAAAGTGCAGCATGGAGATGATGGTGAACACAACAGATGGAACAGCAGCTGTTGGACATGTCCTCACCATAAATATGGAGTCCAGGTGTGTTTGATGCTGCTGGGCAGACTGACCACTGGACTGAACCTCTGAGCTCTCCTGCTCCACTCTGTGGAGGAATCAGTGTCAAGTCAACATCAGGACAGAGACATAATACAAGATGGACTTTATATGTCCCCTGAGGACGTTCACAACAGACACAGACACTTTGGTTTCAGACCTGCTCCAACAACACGTCGTACAAACTGGTTCATTTCTACAATAACCTGAGTCTGACTGTCAGTTACAGCTTACATCTGATCAGCTGATCCACGTCCTCCTTTAAAGTTAATGTACCGGTCATTTGACCAGTTGCTCTTTAAAGACAGACAGCTGGGTTCAGGACAGTCTGGTCTCTGCTGCTGGATCCTGAAACAACAACACAACTGATGTGAAATAGTTTCAGATTTTCAAAAAAAAAAAAAAACACAAGTCCTAAAAACACAAAGTTTGATTTGTTTCCTTATTCCTGTAAACAAAAGCTGAAAACAATGTTGAGGGATTTTTTCACCTCAGAAAATGTCATTTATCTCTTTGTTTTATTCTGTAGATCAATGTTTCTTTTTTGAGAAAATTTATTTTTTCAATAAGTTTTTTTTTAAAACTTTTTATTTCTCTATAATCTCATGCCATTGGCCCTAATTTGAACATATATTGACTAAAAAAGTAAGGTTCTTTAGTCTCAGAACAAATATTTGTGTATTTCTGGTGTTTGCTTCAAAATGTTGTCCAATGGGGTCCGTGGTCTAAATTGTGTCAATTTAGGGGTCCTTGATGTAAAAAACCTTGAGAAGCACTGCTGTAGATGAGTTGAAGTTTCTATCTTTCCCTGAGTTTTGCTGGTTCTCTCTCTCAGTATTTATGGACGTTTGTTCGTCTGCTCCTGTAAAAAGCAGCTTCAGCTCCTGTAACTGATCTGATCCTCTGTCTCTTCTCTCTGTGTCTGACGTCACTCTGAACTCACTACAAACCACTGATCCGGCCCTCGCCCTGTTGCACAGCTCAAAGCTGCCACCAGGAGGCGACTTGATGCAGCAACATCACCATGTTCCTTCTAGCAGCTGGAAACAAGACCATCAACATTTAGAGCAAATGAAAAGATGATTTTAACCCAGTGGTTACTTCCTGTTTTAAGTAGAAGGTGCTGACACATTTCCTGTTGCTACTGGGCTGCACTGTGAGCATCACTGAACATTAACATGTGGATGTTCAGGCAGAGACTCTTTACTGCAGCTGGACAGTGTGTGTCTGAGTTGTAACTCTTTTTTACTCCACAGGAAGAACGTTCAACAGAGACTCAAAAGCTTTGAAATTGACTGTTTTTCAATGGAGGAATGGGTTTCTGAATTTTTGAACCTCCTAGGTATGGAGCGGGTGGCAGATACACTGAATGACACTGGGTCTGGGACCGGGGTCATCTGGGAGCAGGTGCGGAGGTGCCTGTTGACATCGCAAATTGTATTTTGAAGGACCTTGTGGTCTCTCTTTTGTTTCTTGAACCTTTTTTGTTTTGAAATTTGACTTTGTATGCACTGTATATCCCCCCTTTTCTGTGATGTTGTGGAGAAATGTCTAGGTTTTGTTGTCGTTATTGTTGTTTTGTTTTGTTTCGTTGTTGTTATTGTCGCTGTGTGGTGTCTGCGTTTTTGTCTATATGTACTTATGAAAAATTTAATAAATAAATTAAAAAAAAGCTTTGAAATTTAGTTTAGTCTTACATCTGATCAGCTGATCCACGTCCTCCTTTAAAGTTAATGTACCGGTCCTTTGACATGTTGCTCTTTAAAGACAGACAGCTGGGTTCAGGAGAGTCTGGTCTCTGCTGCTGGATCCTGAAACAACAACACAACTGATAAATGTGCAGGTTGGAGACCTTCAGTCTGTCTTCAGTCTTTCTGACTGTTTTAAATTCTGACCTTTCAACATCAGATTCCTTCAAGTTGAGTTGATGACGACCATTGGACTCATCGTTCTGCATGGACACACAGCTGGATCCAGGTCCAGGTCCAGGTCCAGGTCCAGCAGGCTGATCCATGCTGCTGAGCTCACACACACTTTGTAGCTTGACCTGCAGAGGAAACACACATCATTCATCATGTCCATCATGTCTCCAGCTGCTCCTCCCTCCTCTGATTGGCTCTTCTTCTCTGCTTCATATCAGTGTCAGCTGAATGCAGTCACACAGCAGTGAGGAAGAGGAAGCTGCCATCAGCTGCTGTACTTCTACTATCAGTCCACTAGATGGCGTCATGAAGCTGTAGCCTAGCAACATGATCCATGGACCACTGTTTCCATCCACTGACACACACAAGGACTGAGATCCACTCAGTTGATGAGACACAGTAAAGTATAGTAATATAAAGTAATATAAAGCAATAAACAAGTCATGGGTAATTGTAAAGGCACGAGCTTCATCAACTGCTCCACCTCCACAAGGCCAAAGTCCATCTGCTGATAAGATTCCTGATAACTTATAGCAGGTGTAATAAGTGCAGCTCAGGAACAAAGATGACTCAGATGGGATTGTTTTCCTGGCTTTGTTCACTACAGAGGACGTGAAAACACATGTCAATAATACATACACTGTCTTTCCTGTACTGACACAACAATGCAACGCAGCACTGTTGTATTGTCTAATAGCAGGGCTGTGGTGGCTGCACTGTCCAATCCAATCCAATCCAAATGTATTTATATAGCACCATTTAAATAAAACACAGGGTTTCCAAAGTGCTTTACAGCAGGATAAAATACAACAAGTAACACAACAAAAGCACAGTAATAAAAACACAAAAGGCACAATAGGTTAGAGTAAAATAAAATCAAAGGTATAAAGCAAATTAAAACAACTTCCTAATGGGTGATAGTGATTCCCCTAGAATCACAACTACTTTGGCCTTGGAGAGAGCATCACCTCAGCCCTGACTGGTTTCCCTTTGCCCCATGTGGGTGCTGTTTTGTTTTTTTGTTTTTGTTTTCTTTAGCACATTTTAACATTTTGATATGAGTGATTGTCGTAATCTGAGCCACAGCTGTATGTCAGACCAAGGACTGAGATCCACTGAGTCCCTGTAGAAAACCACTGGATCAAACAAACTACAGCTGGGACACAACTTATTTCACCTCACAGCTCCACTATCACAACATTCAGTCATTTCACTCAACCTGAAAATTCAAGGAGAGAAGAACACTCTCCAGCTGCCACAAAACACAGACAAATGATGCGTTCAAGTTCCTCTCAGTCTGATTCCACATCAGTCCTGTAGTGTACGCCTAAATCTAATGACATTCATTCATTCATTTCTTTATTCCAGACCCCATGGGATCCATATCACCATAAAACCAGACCACTCACCACAGACAAAGTCCCAGCTGCACACAAACAACCACTATTATGCTCTGTGCTTCTGCTCTTACCGACAACACCCACTCAACATGGTGGATGTCACAGTTCTGTCGGTCCAGACTTTACACTTACAGCTCTGACTCAGCTACAGTAACATTAACACAACAACACAACGAGAAGTTGAAAAGCAGAGACCTCAGGTAGGGACTGGTGTTAACTAGGAAAACATTCAAACTCTTCACCTTACCTTCACACCAGAAAATAAACTGCCACACAAACGTTGGTCAAAAGTGAAACTATGAAAGTTTCCTCGCTTGTTTGACTTGAGGGCGTGTTCTTACCTGGACTAACCTGCTCTACTGCTCTTTGCTCCATTTCTGTCAGTTGATAAGCGAGTATGTAACTCTGCTCTATGAGCACGTTGGGGTTTAAAAAACAAAAAGACACTGATGCAACAGTGAGACTGTTAATTCACAGCAAAACGTACCGGGAAGACCTTCACCTTTACCTGTCCTCCGTAACACAAGGGCAGGCGGAACCAAAGTCATCCAGTAAAGGAACAAAAGGTAGAACCAAACATTTCAAACAGTGCACCACAAAACATCCATACAAATAAAATACTACAAATGATAGGCAACAAACTAAGCTAAATTCATAACTGACAATATCGCACAAAATACAAGTGAGAAATCCAGCTGCAACCTTGAAATTACATTAACAGTGTCAAAATTTTCAGCATTTGTCTATTTATTTATTTATTTGTTTATTTAATGAGGACAATGCACGTTAATGAACATAAAATGTAAAAGTGCCAGTTCTAGCCAATGGCTAGTATCACACTGTAGTCCTCCTGGCAGGTGTTAAAAGCCAATTAAAATAGACATGTAGAGACGTAACAACAAGATTCATAAATAAACAAAAAAACAACAACAAAAGAACTACAGAGAGAGACAATTAACATTATGCAACTATCAAGAAAAACCCCCGCAAACAAACAAATATTTCTGGATGGGTGGATACATGGATGAAAATGCAGCAATGCAGACCAGAGCAGGGTTTCTTGATGGAGTTGTGCTAGGATGGATTGAGAACACAACGAAACCAAAAGTACTGTATGGCTATGATCTGGCAACCCCTGAGCTTCACCTCGGGTCACATCAACATACGAATGCTGATGGCGCAGACGTCATTCCATGTCGAAGTTGCCAAGCGACGGAGATGTAAATATTTATATATTTCGGACCCGACAAAATTTACTAAATAATTATTTATATACTATTTTGAAAAAATTCAGTAAAATTAATAGCTTTATTCTGCACCCCTCTAGACATTCTGTGGATGCATTATTTTTGAAAAATGAAAAAGTTATGCTATAACCTTTACAGTAGCCATGTGCGCTCTGTGGAGCGGCAACAAGATGACAACAAGGACCAGAGCACCCCTGCATCAACCTAATGAAGAATGAAGAAAACACCTTGGTTAAATGATCCAAATGACGCTGAATATCTACTCCCCTGTCTGTCTTGTTTGTGGTTGGCTGAGAGACATTATAGGGTCGCCCACAAATAAATGAATAAGTAAAATAAATAAATAAATACAGCAGATACAGTGCAACAACAACAACACAGTATTAATACAGTGGTTCAGTTTGCAAGTATGGTGTGTTTGTGCGTCTGCACGCCTGACAACTCCATGCTGTTTAGTTTATTTTTTAAAGTTAATTTTCATTTCTTTTGAATTTTGTGTGTATTGTGGAGCTGTTTGTACGGAGCCCCAGATATGACATGCAAAAAAAAAAAAAGAAGAAAAAACTGTTGGCCACGATTCGTTCCCACGAAATAGGCTAGGTATAGCGTGCGCACGAAATAAAAAAACATAGGCTATATTATTCTTGGACAGCTGGACAAGCAAATCAAGTGCACCTTCTCAAACAGGCCCAGTCGCTGTTACACAATGGACAGAGATAGTCTGGTAGACTTTTATTTTAGGCTGGGGATGAACTACGAAGCCTGGCATTGCAGGGACTCATTATCAGTGAGAGGCATTCTCCGTGCTGCGCCTCGGCCCCTCAGTTGTGTGTCTGTGCCTGTGTCTGGTAGCTCGTGTGTGTGCAACCCTCTGGTCAGCATCTCTGTTAAAATGAATAAACACAAATTGCTGCAGAGCGCGAGCCTGGCACAGAGGTGCACGCTCTGGCACAATCAGCACTGAAATGAAATGCTCTGCTCCGCAGCTATTTCACGTCCGACGTCGATGTTAATCACATGTTTTTATTGATATTGTAGCGTCCGACCCGACGTAACTACAACATAACAACAACTTATCTGACAGCTCTCACTTCTTCTGCTCCTCCTCACTCACTCACCTACACACACACAGACAAGACTCTGTCTTCCTCACACTCACCCCAGCCTCTCAGTTTCTCAGCCAACCACAGTGACGGTGAATGTGTACGGGCAGGTAGGGTATGGTTGGATGAGAAACTGAGGGGCTGGGGTGAGTGTGAGGAAGACAGAGTCCTGTCTGCGTGTGTGTCCACTGGCAACAGTGGGGACATAGAACATAGAACATAGAACCCGGGGAACATAGGCACACTCTCAGCTCACGGTGGACCCACATCTGCCAAATAGAGACACACATGACATTTCATATTTCATTTAGACTTAGTTTAGACTGCTTTGTAGCCTGTGTGGATAAACATGATGCTGGTAATAACACTGAGCACAACTAGTGTTCAATAAACAAACACATATTTATTCACTTCTACCATAAATGAGGACATTTCTCACAGACTTAGAGAAGAAAAGAAAATATTCAAATGAGGTGCAGTTAAAGAGCTGATAATAACCAAAGATGTAACGTTAGCATCCAACAGCTGTTTATTAGCTACAACCGCTAGCTAGTTTACCTGTAAACAATTAGCATTGCTAGCATTGATTATCTTCTGGAGCTAACCGTTAGCTACAGGTCAACAATTTACACACTGGTTGGAGAAGTTAGGTCGAAAAAATGAAAAACAGCATAACGTTTCATCTACTTAATGAGTGAAGTAGTGATGAAGTCGTCAACCACAACAGCAACAACAAGTTTGACTCACGACAATGACTGCGTTTACATGCACTTCAGTACCCGATTTTGATTGGGTTTTTGAAGTACCCCGATTTTTGATCAAATTGGGGGTATGGTGTTTACATGAACTTAGAGAAACCCGGTTATTCAGTTTCCCTGTATACATGATAAATACAGTATCCTGGTTTCTGATTACTGCGTCTTACGTGCGCATGTAATGTTTATTGTACAGGAAGCGTGGCTGTAATGACTTCAAGACAAGTTAGTTGCGTTGCTAACCAAATTAAAAACGAGACCTCTCTGGATGATAACGGCCTTAGTGTTACTAAATGCCAACATCCAGCTGCAGATATGGCTCATCCATCTCATTATCAGCAATGGGAGGAGAGAGCGACAGCAAATACTCAACATGTCACCTCTGACCGGCATCTGGCTGCCACTGCCATCGTGTAGGACAAGGGAGCAGTGGGTGAGAGTGCGTAGCCGTGACTGGTGGGATAGGGTCGTCCTCACAGAGTTTTCTGATTCTGAATGGTGAGAAAACTTTTGGATGAGTAGGGCATCCTTCAACCGACTGTGTGGCATCGTTGACCCGTTCATGAGACCGGAGGAAACCGTAGTCCGAGCACCAGTTCCGTTACCAATGCGAGTGGCCATAGTGTTGTACAAACTTGGCAGTTGTGGCGAATATCGACTGGTTGCTAACTAGTTTGGTGTTCACAGAAGCACAGTGAAAAAATGTGTCTATATGTTCTGTTGTGGAATGGTGGACATCGCTATGAGCCACTTCATCAAAGTCCCAAGCCAGGATGAAGACTCCCTGATAGCCGAGCGGAATTCCTCAGGTGAATATCATCATCTTCTTCTTCTTCTTCTTCCCGTCTTCCAGCCGGTCCCGGCAGGCTGTACGTTATCCAGCGTAATGCTGCCCTCCACAGGTCATAAACAGAACTAAATTTGACCTCAGGTGATCGGCTGTGTAGATGGAAGCCACATACCTATCCTGCCACCTACTGACGGCTACCGGGACTTCATCAACAGAAAAGGATGGGCTTCTTATGTGTTACAGGGAGTGGTAGATGATCAATACTGGTATGACCACCCACTCCAGCATAACATAATGTTATTGTCAGTTTTTTTTAGTGAATTTTGTATTCCAACTTTGTATGGAATGACTGGTTATCAGGCATTCCCAAGCAAAAACCATGTAAAAATTCATAACTTCTAATACAGGGAAGATTGAGATGAAAATCCACCTTGTAACAGACTATGTTAGCCATCTAACAAAATACTATTTTGTGCTTCAGTTTCTGGAGTGTGAACTGTAAAGTACCCGGCAGTGCCCATGATGCCAACGTCCTGCGCCAGTCACATCTGTTCCAAAAGGCTGACCAGTTGCCCAAGGCAAGTCTGCAGTAGCTTGCACTTACTTACAGAAGTGAATTATTTATATATTGTGAGAATCAAGAGAACCTAGAGTGATTTCCTCCAGCTAATAATTATCTTCTCTTTGTTTTGCAGAGAGTTTTGGAAGTTGATGGACAGGGTGTACATTTTTTCATCATCGGTGACCCAGTGTAACAGATGGAAAAAGGACAGCATATATTTTGGTATTTTTTTATTTCATTATTAATTTCACCAAAATCCGTCACATGATGTGTTTTAGTTTCATTTTACATTAAGTATTTATTATCAGTAATATAACTCAAGTTTTTGTGGATTTATTTTTATATTTCTTTTATTTTGACAAACCTGAGCTTTTATTTTGAAAAGTAGTGGACGTGACGGTGCGTAGCTTCCTTTCTGTTCCCTACTGGGAGAGGTATGTTGTCTTGCTCCGGGACCAACAAATCATACTTATTGAGTTTAAATGCAAAATTAACAAAATAATGTTGGTGTATCAATGTTCTGAGATGTTTATGAAAGTTTGTGTACTGGCGTGTTTTTAAGAGCCATTTTGAGCGAGAGGGGGAGAGTTTATTCTGCCGCGATTTCTTCCTGTATATGTGTGCGTGAGTGAGCGAGTGCGTGTGTGTGTGTGGGTCGATCCTCCATGCTGCAGCACATGCTCAATGTATTCTATTTTTTGTGTGTGTGTTAGGAGTTGTATGGAGAGGAGGCGATCGTTGCACTCACATTGTGTCTCATGCCATCGTCGTACAGGAATAAAGCCGCATATGTTAAACAACCCCGTGTCCCGTGTGATTGAACGCAGAGTACGACACACACAACAGCGTAGTGGGGACCCTGCAGACCCGTCCCGGCTACACCAGCTTATCCACTGTTAGAGTGGATCATGAAGGGATACACACGGTCTCCAAGACCAACCCCTGAGCAGGACTCCTTCAATGTTGACCGTAGTGCTGCCCGTACCTGTGTGGAAATAGTGTTTGAGAGGCTAAAATCCAGGTGGAGAATTCTTTTGAAAAGGAGCGATCTCCATGACTCATTTACCCCTTACCTGATTGCAACATGTTGTGCCCTCCACAACTTCTGTGAGAAAGAAAAGGACCAAGCCAATCCAAGATGGATGCTTGAGGCATCAGTTCTGGAGGAACTATTTCCTCATCCGATGAATGTTGTCAGTGCAGGGGGTCCGCTCGCTATTCAGACATCCCGCTATCGCGACATGTTTCTATTTAGACATGCCACTATTCCGACATCCCTCTATCTAGACATACCGGTAATCCGACACTTTTTGGTACCGCTATTCCGACACAGAAGCAGCAGCTGAGCGTCTGGGGCCTGGTGGCCAAAGTTGAAAAATTGTTGCAATGACAATAAAATGATATTTTATAATTTGTGGTTGCTGTTCCTGCTGCTGAACATCGGATTTTTACATACAAGTCCTTTGTTTTTGTTTATATTGGTGTCAGGAGCCTCTGTATTGTAGCCTATCCCATACAAACACGGCACACCGTCTCTCTCTCTCTCTCTCTCTCTCTCTCTCTCTCTCTCTCTCTCTCTCTCTCTCTCTCTCTCTCACGTGCACACACACACCTGCACACCTTGTTACTCCTGCAGAAGAAATAAAAAAAAGAAGCCTGTGGTCCGACCTGACCCGAGTTATAGACTGTTTACGTTTATTAATAAGAAGTTGAATTGGTGCTGATTAAACTTGTAAATGAATGCTGCTCTGGATCCCATTCTTTCCTTACAGTAGCCTATATTATGATTCTAAACAGTGGCCAAACAACACAACCATTTTATTATATTGGAGTCAGACTATATATTTTCCATTTTTGCTGGGCATAAGGTTTGTTCTAAAAGCCTGTCCCATAATAAGCCTATAGATGCGTGTCTCTCTAGACGGGCCGATGTATTTGTGGATGAGAAACAGTGTCTCAGATGCAAAAACAACAATGTAATCAATCAATGTCGGAAAAGCGGAATGTTTGAAAAAATAGTAAAGTGCCGCTACTCCGACAATGAAAAAAAAATTGTTGGAACAGTGGGACGCTTGAAAAATAATGTTAATGCCGCTAATCCGACAATTAGAAGTCAATGTCGAAATAGCGGCATGTCGGAATAGCAGCATGTAACCCAGTGCAGATGGCCAAGCGGTTCGAGAGGCACTCAAACATTTTATGGCAGCAAACTTTCTGCTCTGTCAAGGTGTGCGTCTGTGAGCTAAAGGGGTTATGAATATGGATAAACACAAGATGTGTTTTTGTCCCACAATGTTTTTGTTATTTTTGTAACAAATAACAAAGAAAATATACTGTAAATAGTTATGTAGTTTAATCAACAGTTACAATCCATGTTCTCATTCAATCTTTAAATACTAAATACTTTTTAAATACAGCACAGAAAAATACTGCCCAGCTGGTTTACACTTAAAATACAATACAATGCAACACAACAAAACAATGCATCCAAAAATGACTCAACCTGTTACAGTCATGGGAACAAACTTCAACTTAACTACTGTGAGATTTTTTGGAGATGTAGTCCATCTGCCTTCACTTTAATATAAAAACTACAAAACTAGAGTTCAAAAAAAAGAGGCGTCAGAGTCATTCTCCATTCCTCTTCTCCACTGAGAGCTACCAGATGGAGGGTAATATGGTGGAGAAACATCATAATGGATGTTATTAGGAGGACTAGCAGGGAAACATTTGTGGAACATTAGAAGAGCCTCTCATCCCGCTGAGGAGCTGGCTCACCATTTGTTCCAGGTGCTGTATAAGTAAAGTTATTATTAAAACATAGCAAAAGACCAAAATGCAGACTTACCACCACACAGGACTAGAAGCCCAGGTGATGATTAAGATGGATTTCATTTTTGAGCAAAAAGCTCTAGACTATACCTTTCAAATATGAGTTGTTTGCCCCATAAAAATTAACCAAATATTAAATACATCCCTCAAATTGATAAAGAGAGTAAAACAGAATAGTGGTATTGAGGTAAGAACCCTGATGTGGGCTAAGAAAGTATATACAAGTGATAAATCATATCAAACCAAATCTCTTTGTAATTAAGTCATATCGTTATGAAATCATTTTTGAATCACATCGTATCATGAATAGGAGTGAATCGTGTCGCATCGTATCGACAAGAGCTTCAGTGTATCGTTAATGTATCGCATCGGCGGGAGTGTATCGAGATGCATATCGAATCGGCCTCAGTGGTGGAGATATACAACCCTAATCCAAATACCTCCATGCTGCTCGTCTGTAATGTCCGTCCTGTATTGAAGAATAAATAAAATAAATAAGTCTATTTCAAGCTTGTTTGTAGCAGAAGCTCCTCTTCCCAGATCGTGAAATTTGACGTTTATGATGAGGTCACTGATCGATGACCTCACGTCTGAACTCAATGCTGTTTGACTCTGATTCACTTTCACTGTTAGGCTATTGATTGGTGATTGGGCTATTGATGAGTTCAGGTCTCATCAGGTTATGATCCGTGTTTGGTTTAAGAGAGAATTAACTCTGAACTCAGAAGATTTTAGGTTAAAACTTTAGGAAAATCAAACAATTGATACTATTATTATTATTATTATTATTATTATTATTATTATTATTATTATTATTATTGATGTTTTAGTGTGAAGGTTGTCACACAGATGGTTAAACCCAAACTGTTACATTTGTTGCAGAGAGATTAGAGATGATGTATTTTATACATGAATAAAATATTAAAACCACCTTTGGTTTATGTTGGTGTGGTGTCTCGTTTTGACCAGCAGGGGGCATCATAGGCAAGGGCGTTAAACATTGGGGGGGGTTATAAGGTCTCTGCCCACAGGAGGATTTTTTTACATGTCACTTTGTATCAACGACAAGGGGTGGTGTGATATGTTCATACAGCCTCTGTGGGAATAACAAAATAAAGAGGTAGATGAACCTTTTATCAGTATAAAGACCAAATGTGCTTTAGATCAGTTTTCAGATCAGATAAATCCCACCAGCACATTTATTTAGTGGCGTCCTCCTCTAGCTTTACCTCCTACCAGCAAACCAGCAACCGGCCACACAGCGTCAGATTATTAGAAATAGAGGAGGAAAAGACGACATGCAGAGTTAACGTCCAGAGAGATGGGACTGGTTTTTCACAGTGGGGCTGTTTGATGAGATGATATTTCTGGTGAGGCGTCGTGTGGCGTAGTGGTTAGAGCGGGCGCTCTGTAGAGGCTCAGTCCTCGCTGCAGTCGGCCCTGGTTCGAGTCCCGCGTCGGGCGTCATTTCCTGCATGTCATTCCCCCTCTCTCTCTGCCTCCCTGTTTCCTGTCTGTCTCAACTGAACTATCTATAAAGGCAAAAATGCCCAAAAAATATACTTAAAAAAAAGAAGATAATATTTCTGGTTGAATAAAAACTACATGAAATTGATTGTGTATTCCTCTTTCATATTGTCTTTATTGGTAACCGTTTTATAAAAGCAACATATAAGCAATAGCTGGTAGGACTAGTGGCTCATCAGCAGGAAATGCAGGAATGATGCAGTAAAACCACAAAGAAAAGGAAATGACGTGTAATTCATTATATTCAGCGTCTAGACAACATTATGTTTGTTTCCAGTTGTGTTTCTTGTTGTGTCTGTTTACCTGTGACCAGCTCACAAACAGCCTGTACAGTTGATCATGAATCATCCATCTTTAAAGGAAGAGGAAGACGTTTACAAGAATCATTGAGAAGAGTTGAAAAAATCAACTGATTTAATCCATGAATGTGAAAACGTGGGTGAGAGACAGAGACAGAGACAGAGACAGACATGTAGAGACTGAAGTGTCTGTTCAACAGTGAGAAGGTTTCTGTGACAGGAGGAGACTCTGCTTCACTCAACACAGAGACACTGAGGAACCAGACCAGAGTGTAAAGCCAGGATAGAGAGGTTGAGTGAAGGTGGTGTTGAAGGTGTAGAGGTGGATCAGTGAGTCAGAGGAGACTCTGTAGAAGGACAGAGAGCCAGCAGGACAGTCCACATACACTGCTACTCTGCCAGAGACAGAGGAGGAGGAGGAGGAGGAGGAGGAGGAAGAGGAGGAGGAGGAAGAGGAGGTCGGTGTCGGTCTGCCATTGTGCCAGACAGTGTAACCACCATCAGAGCAGTTCAGACTCCAGGACTGATCGTTCCTTCCAAACACACAGTCTTCACTGCCTCCTTTCCTTCTGATTCCTCTGTAACTCACTGATATATAAATCATTCCTCTCCTCTCGACCTCCCAGTAGCAGCGACCAGTCAGACCAGTTGAACACAGCAGCTGAGACCACCGGTCAAATCTGTCTGGATGATCAGGATATGACTGATGCTCCTCCACACGTGTCGCCTTCCTGTTGTTGTCAGACAGTTTGATCTCTCTGTTCACTGTGTTTGTGTCGATTGTGAGTGGACAGGAATCTGATGGAGAGAACAAGACACAGCTGCAGTTATTGATCATGTGATCAGTTATTGATCATTGATCAGTTATTGACAGTTTGATGAAGACTCATGAGGTCAGTGATGTGACAGTGTGAAGATGGTTGAATGTAAACACACTTACATCTCCATGGACCTGGTGTCAGGAATCGGCCTCCAGCAGGCTGCACCCTGAAAGGAGGAGGGGGGTCAGAGCAGCAGCTTCTCTGTCAGCATCACACATGGACATTACATGTCTCTCACACACACACTGTTTTATCACTGTGTTGACATGGAGGCTTGTATCATTATGTGTTTTCTCCAAGTGATGTCACTTCAGTGTCAGACACACACTTTCACCCTCTGGCCACGTTCAGACTTCCAGCCAAAATCTGATTTTTAGCCCATCCAGATTGGAACTGGATGGCTCTTGAATTCTGAACAGTCACAAATCACATGAAATCCAGCTCCTCTGACTCTAAAACTGCATAGTGATGAAGACATAACAGGTGTAGAAGAAGAAGAAGAAGAAGAAGAAGAAGAAGAAGAAGAAGAAGAAGAAGAAGAAGAAGACCTCCAGGCCTCTGGACAGTGAGGACATCTGGATGTCTCCTCAACACAACAACATGTCTCATCAGGACAAGATCAGGCTTTCAGAGAGACTGAGCTGATTATTGATCATCAATATCTGACCAGACAGAGACCTGATGGTGTCGTCTGCCTGTCCTGAGGGATCCCTCCTCTGTTGCTCACCCTGAGCTTTCTCCATCTACTGCCCTCAGCTAAACGGCTTGCTTTAGCCTATGCAGCGAGCTAAACATAAACTGTTGCAGTGACCACTCGTGAGTCGTTTGCATCATCTTTCAGAGCTTTACTGGTGTAGTTTTTCATTTTGTGAAACTGTAACAACAGAAACAGATAACGAGCATTGAGTTACAGCGTTAATACATTTCAGATTAGCAACAAATCCTGTGTTGCATAGCAACCAAAGGCTAACTACAACACGTAGCTTTACAAATTAGAATATATATCGGCAGTAATAACACGAAATGGAAGCACGAATACATGTCCAAACTTATTACTTACAGACTATGACCTTCTCAAGCGCAACAGGTGAAGGAAAAAGCAGACTTTGCCCAGGAACGACATGTAATAATAATAATAATAATAATACATTTTATTTGGAGGCGCCTTTCAAGTCACCCAAGGTCACCTTACAAAAAAGGGCATAAAAAGTCAGAAAAAACACAAGACAGACAAGACATTAAGATAAAAAAGTGCAGTGCAGAGTGTCTGGTTATAGGGAGTGTGCCAGTTTGAACAGGTGGGTTTTGAGTTGGGATTTGAATGTTGTGATGGAGTCTGATTTTCTTATGTGTGGGGGGAGAGAGTTCCAGTGCTTCGGTGCAGAGCAGCTGAAGGCTCGGGCTCCCATCGTGCTGAGGCGTGATGTGGGAATGGTTAGTAGTCCTGCAGTATGACGCCGAGGCTCTTGACTTGGGGGGAGAAGGGTACAGGGAATCCGTCAATGATGATGGGTGTAGCTGGGGTGTGTTGTGATTTGGCTAGGGTGGATTTGGAGCCGATGAGCAGGGCCTCGGTCTTGTCACCGTTAAGTTTTAAAAAGTTTCTGCTCATCCAGCTCCGGATGTCTTCCAGGCAGGTGATGAGGGAGGTGGGAGGGATGGCAGCGGTGGGTTTGGAGGAGATGTAGACCTGAGTGTCGTCAGCGTAACAATGAAAGTGGACCCCATGGTGACGGAGGAGTGTGCCCAGGGGGAGGAGGTAGATGGTGAACAGGAGTGGACCCAAGACTGACCCCTGGGGGACACCCAGTGAAACACCCGAACACCCAGACTTGTGATGGCTTAGTTGAACGAATTGTTGACGGTCGGTGAGGTAGGAGGTGAACCAGGACAGTGCAGCACCAGTGATCCCAATGCCAGCCAGGCGGTCCAGGAGCAGAGGGTGGGAGATGGTATCGAATGCTGCGCTGAGATCAAGGAGGATGAGAATGGTGAGTAATCCGGAGTCAGCTGCACGGAGGAGGTCGTTGGTGATTTTAACTAGGGCTGTTTCAGTGCTATGTTTTGGACGGAAGCCGGATTGGAATGGTTCGTGGAGATTGTTTGTGTCGAGGTGGGACTGTAATTGTGCGGCGACCACCCTTTCAAGTGTTTTGGAGATGAAGGGGAGGTTGGAGATGGGCCTGTAGTGGTTGAGGTCGGCTGGGTCAGCACCAGGTTTTTTCAGGATTGGTGTGATGGCAGCCAGTTTGAGAGAGGGGGGTACAGTACCAGTAGAGAGGGAGGAATTAATTATGTTGGTGATCATGGGGGAGATGGATGGCAGACATGCTTTGACAAGGGGAGTGGGAAGAGGGTCGAGCTGACAGGTGGTGGATTTGGCTTTGTGGATGAGTTCCATGATGGTGTGTTCTGATACTGGGGTGAAGTCAGAGAGGGAGCTGATGAGAGGCTGGCCAGTGGTGATCATCCAGGGTGGGTCGACAGAGGGGTGCAAGATGAGGCCAGGTGTTGGTGAATGGTGGTGATCTTGGAGCTGAAGAAGTCCAAGAAAGCAGTGCACTGATTGGTGGAAATGTCTGGAGGAAGGGTTTTAGGAGGCTGGAGTAAGTGGCTGACTGTTGAGAAGAGGACTCTATTGTTACCTGAACCGGTGTTGATGAGGTTGGAGTAGTAAGAGGATTTGGCAGTGGTGAGGGAGTTTTTGTAGTGCTGGAGGTGGTCTGAGTACATCTGGCGGTGTACAGTGAGTCCAGTCTTTTTGAAGAGTCGCTCCAGTCGACGGCCAGCAGCTTTGAGCTGGCGGAGCTCAGGGGTGAACCAGGGAGCGGTGTGAGTGAATGAGACTGACCGGGTTTTCAGGGGGGCCAAGGTGGTGAGGGAGGAGGAGAGGCAGTTATTGTAATGAGTCACCAGGTCAGTCAGGGAGGCTGCTGGGGGGGGGCTGGGGTAGGAGCTGATCAGGGTGGAGAGGTCTGTGGTGTTGATATGTTTGATGTTTCTGAAGGAGATGGTCCGTGGTTCCTTGGCTTTGTGTAGTTGGGTGTGGATGTCAAAAAGTACAGCTTTGTGGTCAGAGATGGGGAAGTCAGTGACATCAAGGTTACTGGGAGTGATGTCAGTGCAGCAGATTAAGTCCAGTATGTGACCTTTGTTGTGGGTTGGGAGGTTGACATGTTGTGTAATACCAAGACAGTCCAGGAGTGATGTGAAATCGTTAGCAAACGCACAGGATGGGTTGTCAATGTGGATGTTAAAATCACCAAGGAAGATAACCTTGGGGGACATTGCACAGACAGATGTTAATAGTGATGAGAATTCGGAAAACAGCTGAGGGTTTTGGTGGTCTGTATATGGTGACAATGATAGTGGGTTTGGGGCCTGTGAGTTTTACAGCAAGACATTCAAAGGAGGAGTGATGGGGGACTGTGACAGCAGTGACTTTGATGTTGTTGCGGTGGAGGAGAGCGAGGCCACCCCCCCTCCCCGTGGCACGGGGTTTACTAATAAAATAAAACCCTGGTGGAACAGCCTCGTTGAGATGGGAAAAGTCGTTTGGCTGCTGCCAGGTCTCAGTGAGGCAGAGAATGTCTAGGCTCCGGTTAACAATGAAGTCTGCTATCAACAGGGCCTTATTACTGAGGGATCTGGTGTTTAACAGACAAAGTTTCAAACAGGTGAGTGGGGTGTAAGAGGTTGCTTTAAGCACGGGGGACAGCACACTGTGATTGACAGGACTGACAGGTCGTGCTGTGCGAGGAGGGGGGCGGGGCCCGGTAGACCAGAAGGAGCGGATTTTTGTGTTGCTGTTGTTATTGTACTGAAGGTTCCGTCCAGACCCTCGGTGGATGTATCTTGGTCGTTTCAGGATGTAGTGGTGAGATGCAAGCTGGGGTGGAGGGGTCCTTGAGAAGAACCGGAGACGTAACATCTCCGTTACCGAGTAACGGAGCGGCAGAGATGCGCTCGTGAGAGCCAAACATAGCGCAAACCAGAGGAACAGATGAAAAATCCACATGTTGTGATGTCGGCAGCGACGTAATCCAGCAGATGATGATCCAGGTGATTATGGTGAAGCTACAGAGCCAGCACAGTGGAGGCAGGAGAGTGGAGCCTGCCGGTTGTAGCTTCGCTGGAGACGGGGGAGCCAGTTGGACGGCGCCGGGGGTTAGCAGCAGTCTAGCCCGGCCAGCAGGTGAACACTGTCGGGTAGCGGTGTAGCAGGGAGGCGGCGTCCTCCGCGTTGACAGCAATCCGCGGGCGCAGGTAGGCGTCCAGGAGAGCTGGCAGGGTGGCAGCGGACCAGTCCGAACTGGTGTGCTTCGTGGGGCACACTGGCGCAGGCAATCCAGCCACAGAGTGCGGAGAGGAGCCACGGGAGTCCCGACAGGTGAGCCCTGTGCCGGAGCTAGCTTCTGGCTAAGGAGTCAGGCAGTAGTAGCGGCAGGCAGACAGGCAGAGACTAATCTGCTGTTTCTGTGTCGCAGAGTGGAGGATCGAGCGGGCCGAATCAGGCAGATAGGTTTTAAGTCCAACAATCATAGAAGGCAGAGCGTGATTATTCAGTAAAAAACGTTAAAATAGCAAAAATAACGAGAACCAGGGGAGGCGCGGCAGCAGCTTGCCAGCGGTCCCTCACACCCGGAAGTGCGTCAGCCACTCTTAGTTTTGTGTGGAGGACAATGCTCGATGTCCCGGTGAAAACTCAGTTCCTGCTACCGCTTTACGCCACTAGATGGCAGAGTATGTAAACAAACTCAAAAACCACTTCTCTTAAAGAGACAGTTACCAGATCAAACAAGAGCAAAACAGCTGGACTGTATCACAAAATAAGCCTCAAATGCAGAATAGAAAAAACAAAACAAGACTGAGGGACAGAATACTCAACTTGTTCCCTGTTAAAAGGGTTTTCAATGGAGTTTATCCTCAATCAAACGGCAAATGCCACTGGACGAAACGGTAAAAACAAACAAACTGTCGGACGGCACAGCACAACGGCAAGACGTGCCACCACGTTGCTACGGCAACGTCAACATACTCGTACTTAGACGTCACGTTCGGTTGAGTTTACCGTCACGGCAGACGGCAAAAGTTAAAATATTTGAACTCAAGACGGCATTGCCGTTTGCCGTTGCCAGCGACGGTATTTTTTTCCATGCTCCCCCATTTACCGTCGTTCTCTCGTCCACTAACATGGAGTACGGCATGCCGTCTGCCGTTTACCAGACTCCATGTGAACGCAGCATAAGGCAAGGCAAGGCAATTTTATTTTTAAAATATATATATATATATATATATATGTTTTTACTCCATAGAAAACCCTTTAACAGGGAAAAATCGGAGGGGCGTAAGGGCAGAGGATGTTGTTATGATGTCATGTAAAGCCCTTTGAGACAAACTGTTTTACTGTTTTTTTTTTTAATGTGCTGTAAATGGGCAATTGCCTTGCCTTGCCCACAGTCTCTGGAACTGTTCAGAAACTCTGTTGGTTCAGGAGCAGTTCAAGCAGCTGCAGCTGAAATGTTTCCTGATCCAGACATCTGGAGAGACTCAGAGCACAGCTGCCAACAGCTGCTTTCATCACTGACATCTCTTCTCCTGAATATGACACAGTGAGTCATGATGAGGACAAACTCCTGATCCCAGTAGTTCATCACCGTGACGATAAAAGCTGCACAGCTCATGTTGGAAACACTCTGAGATTTTAGCTTCAGTATAAACTGTGTTGGGACGAGTCAGACTGAGACAGAGGACGTCAGTGGAGTGGGCGGAGCTTCACTGTGGCCTACACCACCTCTGGATATGGTCTGACTGATGGGATCTGATGTCATCAATGCATTAATCACCTGAGACAGATGTTAATACCAGGTGTGACCAGATGTTCCAGCTCCTCCTCCTCTATCAGACAGTGTGTGTGGCTGCAGCAGCCTCTCCATACCTGAGAGAGTCCAGTCTCCAGTCTGGATCCTCCAGTCCAGCAGACAGCAGCTTCACTCCTGAGGCTCCTGGATGGTTGTAGCTCAGGTCCAGCTCTCTCAGATGGGAGGGGTTGGAGCTCAGAGCTGAGGTCAGAGAAGCACAGCCTTCCTCTGTGACCAGACATCCTGACAGACTGAACACACACAACAACACACAGGAACCCTCTGTCAACACCTGCTGCTGTGTTCAAGTGGCATCAGATAAACAGCTGGATGGATCCTCACCTGAGAGTCTCCAGTCTACAGTGTGAACTCTCCAGTCCAGCAGACAGCAGCTTCACTCCTGAGTCCTGCAGGTTGTTGTTACTCAGGTCCAGGTGTCTCAGACTAGAGGACTGGGAGCTGAGGACTGAGGACAGAGCTTCACAGCTTCTCTCTGAGAGGTTACAGCTGCTCAGTCTGAAGAGATGATCATGAGGAATTAAAGGAGAAAGGAATTTATTATCTGTCCTGTTGAAAAGACAGAAGTGTTTTTATATAATGATGAATAAATCCAACTCTCTCTCCACTTACAGAGCTTTGTTGGAGGCTTTGACCACTGGCAGCAGCCTCAGAAGAGCCTTCTCTGAAGCAGAGTATTTCTTCAGGTCAAACTCGTCCAGATCTTCTTCTGATGACAGTAAGATGAAGACCAGAGCCGACCATTGACCAGGAGACAGTTCATCTGTGGAGAGACGTCCTGATCTCAGGGACTGTTGGATCTCCTCCACTAGAGAACCATCATTCAGTTCATTCAGACAGTGGAACAGGTTGATGCTTTTCTCTGCAGAGGGAGTCTCTTCTATCTTCTTCTTGATGTACTGGACTGTTTTCTGATTGGACCGTGAGTCACTTCCTGTCTGAGTCATCAGACCTCGTAAGAGAGTCTGATTGGTCTTCAGTGAAAGACCCAGGAGGAAGCGGAGGAACAAGTCCAGGTGTCCAGTTGGACTCCGTAAGGCCTCGTCCACAGCGCTCTGGTAGAAAGGTCTAGATGTGTCTCTAAACACTTGAGACCACCGAGATGTTTGTTGTTGTGACATCAGGTTGAGTCCAGAGTTGATGAAGGTCAGATGGACATGAAGAGCAGCCAGAAACTCCTGAACACTCAGATGGACGAAGCAGAACACCTTGTCCTGGTACAGGCCTCTCTCCTCTTTAAAGATCTGTGTGAACACTCCTGAGTACACTGAGGCTGCTCTGATATCGATGCCACACTCTGTCAGGTCTGATTCATAGAAGATCAGGTTTCCTTTCTGCAGCTGCTCAAAAGACAGTTTTCCCAGAGACTCAATCATCTTCCTGCTCTCTGGACTCCAGTGTGGATCTGTCTCAGCTCCTCCATCATACTTGACCTTCTTCAGTTTGGTCTGAACCACCAGGAAGTGGATGTACATCTCAGTCAGGGTCTTGGGCAGCTCTCCTCCCTCTCTGGTTTTCAACAGCTCCTCCAGAACTGTAGCAGTGATCCAGCAGAAGACTGGGATGTGGCACATGATGTGGAGGCTTCGTGAGGTCTTGATGTGGGAGATGATCTCTCTGGCCTGCTGCTCATCTCTGAACCTCTTCCTGAAGTACTCCTCCTTCTGTGGGTCAGTGAACCCTCTGACCTCTGTCACCATGTCAACAGACTCAGGAGGGATCTGATTGGCTGCTGCAGGTCGTGTGGTTATCCAGAGGCGAGCAGAGGGAAGCAGGTTCCCCCTGATGAGGTTGGTCAGCAGCACGTTGACTGAGGTGGACTCTGTCACATCAGTCAGGATCTCAGTGTTGTGGAAGTCCAGAGGAAGTCGACACTCGTCCAGACCGTCAAAGATGAAGACCACCTGGAACTGATCAAAGCTGCAGATTCCTGCTGCTTTGGTTTCAGAGAAGAAGTGATGAACAAGTTCCACCAAGCTGAACTTTTTCTCTTTCAGCACATTCAGCTCTCTGAAGGTGAAGGGAAATGTGAAATGTATGTCCTGGTTGGTTTTGTCTTCAGCCCAGTCCAGAGTGAACTTCTGTGTTAAGACTGTTTTCCCAATGCCAGCCACTCCCTTTGTCATCACTCTTCTGATTGGTCGGTCTCTTCCAGGTGGGGCTTTAAAGATGTCTTCTTGTCTGATGGTTGTTTCTGGTCTGTCTGGTTTCCTGGATGCTGTTTCAATCTGTCTGACCTCATGTTCATCATTGACCCCTCCAGCCCCTCCCTCTGTGATGTAGAGCTCTGTGTAGATCTGGTTCAGAAGGGTTGGGTTTCCTGCTTTAGAGATCCCCTCAAACACACACTGGAACTTCTCCTTCAGGACAGATTTGAGTTTACGTCGACAAACTGCAGCAACATGTTCTGAATGAAAACACAAGAAATCAGACCAGTAATAAATATAACATGTTAATTCCTCTAAACAACAACTATATGAACATGTTTCCCTCCATGTGTTGATGTCAGTGAACGTCTCATTTGTCCATCATGTTGAATCTTTAGAGAAATCCTCTTACTGCTCTGCAGACGCTCAGCCAGCTCCTCCTGCTTCATCCTCCTCAGGAAGTTCACTGTGATCTTCACTAATGCCTCTCTGCTGCTCCTCCTCTGCTCTTCATCCTCCTCATCCTCCCTCTGACTCCCTGAGCATTCTGGGTAATCTGGACTCAGAGCCTTGTGGATCTTCTTCAGCTCGTTCTTGACAAAAGTGAGCATGTTGTCCTCCAGCAGCTGGAACAGAAACTCTATGAGTGACAGCATCAAACTAAAAGCATGGAGCCAAACATCAGATCCATGTTGGACAGACTGACAATCCACTGGTGTCAAAGTGCAGCATGGAGATGATGGTGAACACAACAGATGGAACAGCAGCTGTTGGACATGTCCTCACCATAAATATGGAGTCCAGGTGTGTTTGATGCTGCTGGGCAGACTGACCACTGGACTGAACCTCTGAGCTCTCCTGGTCCACTCTGTGGAGGAATCAGTGTCAAGTCAACATCAGGACAGAGACATAATACAAGATGGACTTTATATGTCCCCTGAGGACGTTCACAACAGACACAGACACTTTGGTTTCAGACCTGCTCCAACAACACGTCGTACAAACTGGTTCATTTCTACAATAACCTGAGTCTGACTGTCAGTTACAGCTTACATCTGATCAGCTGATCCACGTCCTCCTTTAAAGTTAATGAGCCGTTCATTTGACATGTCGCTCTTTAAAGACAGACAGCTGGGTTCAGGACAGTCTGGTCTCTGCTGCTGGATCCTGAAACAACAACACAAGTGATAAATGTGCAGGTTGGAGACCTTCAGTCTGTCTTCAGTCTTTCTGACTGTTTTAAATTCTGACCTTTCAACATCAGATTCCTTCAAGTTGAGTTGATGACGACCATTGGACTCATCGTTCTGCATGGACACACAGCTGGATCCAGGTCCAGGTCCAGGTCCAGGTCCAGCAGGCTGATCCATGCTGCTGAGCTCACATCCACATCAGCTCACACACACTTTGTAGCTTGACCTGCAGAGGAAACACACATCATTCATCATGTCCATCATGTCTCCAGCTGCTCCTCCCTCCTCTGATTGGCTCTTCTTCTCTGCTTCATATCAGTGTCAGCTGAATGCAGTCACACAGCAGTGAGGAAGAGGAAGCTGCCATCAGCTGCTGTACTTCTACTATCAGTCCACTAGATGGCGTCATGAAGCTGTAGCCTAGCAACATGATCCATGGACCACTGTTTCCATCCACTGACACACACAAGGACTGAGATCCACTCAGTTGATGAGACACAGTAAAGTATAGTAATATAAAGCAATAAACAAGTCATGGGTAATTGTAAAGGCACGAGCTTCATCAACTGCTCCACCTCCACAAGGCCAAAGTCCATCTGCTGATAAGATTCCTGATAACTTACAGTAGGTGTAATAAGTGCGGCTCAGGAACAAAGATGACTCAGATGGGATTGTTTTCCTGGCTTTGTTCACTACAGAGGACGTGAAAACACATGTCAATAATATATACACTGTCTTTCCTGTACTGACACAACAATGCAACGCAGCACTGTTGTATTGTCTAATAGCAGGGCTGTGGTGGCTGCACCGTCCAATCCAATCCATTCCAAATTTATTTATATAGCACGATTGAAATAAAACACAAGGTTTCCAAAGTGCTTTACAACAGGATAAAATACAACAAGTAACACAACAAAAGCACTGTAATAAAAAAACAAAAGGCACAATAGGTTAGAGTAAAATAAAATCAAAGGTATAAAGCAAATTAAAACAACTTCCTAATGGGTGATAGTGATTCCCCTAGAACAGGGGTTCTCAAAGTTTTGGTACCTGAGGGCCAAATTAGGAACCCAACATTGGACTGAGGGCCACCAAAGGAAAAAAAAGGAGAAAAAAACCCCAGAAAGAAATCCCATTTGTAATAATTTTAATGACCAGTACGGTGTACATTTTAGGACATCCTCAGGATCAGGCTTCAGTGTTAGACCTCAGATGAAAAGGTATATGTTCTCAGGAAAACCTCTGTCATACTCGCACCAAACTTCATCAAGTCTTCATCACTAAGCCTTCGGAGTTAGACGGAACGGCATCACACGTAACACTGTCATCTATAAGCTCTCAGAATCAGCCTGAACTACGTCGCATTTTAAGGCGTCATCTATTAAGCTCTCAGAATCAGCCTGAACTACGTCGCATTTTAAGGCGTCATCTATTAAGCTCTCAGAATCAGCCTGAACTACGTCGCATTTTAAGGCGTCATCTATTAAGCTCTCAGAATCAGCCTGAACGGCATCATGAAAAAATATGTCACAGCGGACGGTATCAAGACAACAACTGATTCGTCAGCAACGACGCTGAAGTTCGCTTCCAACACACACACACACACACACACACACACACACACACACACACACACACACACACACACACACACACACACACACACGGGCGCCGATTTATGTTTTTGCCCGTGGGTACGCACGCGTGTCGGGGGAGGGGGGCACCATGGCACCTCCCACCCCCCACTCACTCCAACATGTGCACACCTGAACGGGCTCGCACTGGTGCTCATATCATGCCGCGTAATGGGACTTATCGCTCATTTTTAATAAATAATAGCCTACTGCACAACTGAAAATATTGTAGCAACCCCACAGTAATGTTCTTGTTATGATTAAGTTGTGTGATTTCTGACTAACTGTGAATGTGTAGGCTATGGTATGGGCAGGTGGGGTGGTTGGATGAGAAACTGAGGGGCCAGAGTGAGGAAGACAGCTGTGTGTGTCTGTGTGTAGGTGAGTGAGGGAGGAGGAGCAGACGAGGAAGGGACAGCTGTCATAAGTTAGTGTTATGTTGTTGTAGACAGTTACGTTGGTTTGGACGCTACAATAAAAACATGAGTTTAACATATTGCGTCAGACGTGAAATAGCCGCGGAGCGAAGCCAGTTTCCTTTCGGCCCCGTTAACCGATTGTTGCCAGATGCGCCAGAGCGCGCACCTCTGTGCCAGGCACGAGCTCTGCGGCGATTTGTGTTTTTTACCTTCTCAGTTAATGTAGGCTACTAACTAATTTCCACTAATTTATCCATAAATGGACGAAGTGTTTCACCGGCGAAGATTATGCGTGACCATTACGCACAGCTTAATAGAAATTTGCAGCAGTGACAGAACTGTGAGACCGCATCAAATGCAAAATAAATCCAGTGATCAGAATCCAGCACTCATAACAGTAGTACTGTTATGATTTATTTTGCATTTGATGCGGCCTCACAGCTGCATGTTCTGTCACTGCTGTAAATTTCTATTAAGCTGTGCGTAATGGTCGTGCGTAATCTTCGCCGGTGAAGCACTTCGTCCATTTATGGATAAATTAGTGGAAATTAGTTAGTAGCCTACATTAAAGGGCAACTTCGGTTTTTTTCAACCTGGGCCCTGTTTTCATATGTTTTTCCGTATATGTGAGTGATGGATAACACTTTTATTGAGGTGGCTCCAGTATTGAGCGGGGCAGGCAGCCTGCAGCCCAGCTAACGCTCTTACATGGGGCAAGTGGCTCCCGTCAAAGTTCGCCGTAAACAAGCATTTTTTTTTCAAACTGACAGGCTCAGATAGTTACATTGAGTGTCTGACAACATACCAGACCCTGTGGTCGGCACGGCCTCGCTGAAATTGTCAGCCGCCGCGCTGGAATCTTGATTGAAACTCTGTACAGTATGGAAGCTCAGCGGCGCTGTTTACCCCACCGGCACAGAGCGTGGAGAGAAAGAGGAGACGGAGACGGAGGGCTGCTACTGTAGCGAGCCGGGCTCTCCTGTAGGCCAGTGGTTCCCAAACTTTTTTGTCTTGCGTACCCCCTGAGCCGTTTTGCTATACCACAAGTACCCCCTCCCTCATACGTGTTGATGATTCTCCAAAAGTGATCACAACGTAACACAACTGATTAAGAAACGAAAATAATTTCAAGTTCTCTCTTCAATTTGTACAAAGACATTTGCATTTTAGTTGTTTCTGGCTGTTGTGGTGTTTGTTGTGGTCAAATGTGTCTTCACAGAGTTGTAGGATTGTCACAATAGGCCTACTAACATTTCAAACTCAATGCCAATACCCTGAAAAATTACATCATATTCAATACAGCAGCAGTGCCTCCCAGCTTATTATTGTTCCATTATTTTATTTTTTATCATAATCAAATTGACTTATAACAGATTTTTGTTTGTTTTTTTTAATTAAATGAAAAGCTAACTAAGAGTTGTGCAATTCCAGCGTGTCGCTCTTGTTTCATTATATTCGTTACAATGCATCTCCTCTCGTCTGACGGGCGGGGATCCCTCCTCCCTCACAACACACACGTGCACTCAGACGGCGGAGAAAAAGAGAGGAGACGAGAGAGGAGTGTTGCCGTTAATATCAACGTTTTAAATTGACCCGACGAGCGTCTAGTTCTGTGTAACTACTCAGGTCCAAACGCTCTGGACGCTGCCTGCTCTCCTCTGCTCTGCCTGTCGAGTGCGCACGCGTCGGGCACTGTGGGTGCGCCGCACGCTGTTACAGTAATATCGATACAAACCAGTTAAGTATCCAGATGCAAAACTTTTGACAACTAGGCCTATACAAAGCTGTGCTACAGGTTGTTGTCTTCTGGGGGAACTAGTTGTGGCGCACGTACCATTTCAGTAATGGGCTTATGAAGTGACTCAGAATATCAACTTATCACCTTGGTAATAAATTAATGAATGTTTCTACGTACCCCTGCAATGTGCTCACGTACCCCTAGGGGTACACGTACCCCACTTTGGGAACCACTGCTGTAGGCAACTATGGGTGGCTATTTTAACCCGGCTAGATCTCCATGTCTACGTCATGTTCAGAGTTTTATCCTAAAATCGGCTGTAATAGCGCGGTTGTTTCACTATTATAGCTGGCGGCACCTACTTTGCAGTGGATTAGGACGGGGCGTTTGACCGGAGGGAGAGATACGTATCCCCGCGGCCGCCTCAACCCAAATTTTGACCAGAAAAAACCCTGATTACGTTAATTTCTCCTCTCTAGTGTGTTGTCGGACACTCAGTGTAACTATCTGAGCCTGTCAGTTTGAAAAAAAAAAGCTCGTTTACGGCGAACTTTGACGGGAGCCACTTGCCCCATGTAAGAGCGTTAGCTGGGCTGCAGGCTGCCTGCCCGGCTCAATACTGGAGCCACCTCAATAAAAGTGTTATCCATCACTCACATATACGGAAAAACAGGGAAACAGGGCCCAGGTTGAAAAAAACCGAAGTTGCCCTTTAATGTAGGCTACTAACTAATTTCCACTAATTTATCCATAAATGGACGAAGTGCTTCACCGGCGAAGATTACGCGCGACCATTACGCACAGCTTAATAGAAATTTACAGCAGTGACAGAACATGCAGCTGTGAGGCCGCATCAAATGCAAAATAAATCATAACAGTACTACTGTTATGAGTGCTGGATTCTGATCACTCATTACAATAGTAGGCTACTGTAACAGTAGTACTGTTATGAGTGCTGGATTCTGATCACTGGATTTATTTTGCATTTGATGCGGCCTCACAGTTCTGTCACTGCTGCAAATTTCTATTAAGCTGTGCGTAATGGTCACGCGTAATCTTCGCCGGTGAAACACTTCGTCCATTTATGGATAAATTAGTGGAAATTAGTTAGTAGCCTACATTAACTGAGAAGGTAAAAAACACAAATCGCCGCAGAGCTCGTGCCTGGCACAGAGGTGCGCGCTCTGGCGCATCTGGCAACAATCGGTTAACGGGGCCGAAAGGAAACTGGCTTCGCTCCGCGGCTATTTCACGTCTGACGCTTATGTTAAACTCATGTTTTTATTGTAGCGTCCAAACCGACGTAACTGTCTACAACAACATAACACTAACTTATGACAGCTGTCCCTTCCTCGTCTGCTCCTCCTCCCTCACTCACCTACACACAGACACACACAGCTGTCTTCCTCACTCTGGCCCCTCAGTTTCTCATCCAACCACCCCACCTGCCCATACCATAGCCTACACATTCACAGTTAGTCAGAAATCACACAACTTAATCATAACAAGAACATTACTGTGGGGTTGCTACAATATTTTCAGTTGTGCAGTAGGCTATTATTTATTAAAAATGAGCGATAAGTCCCATTACGCGGCATGATATGAGCACCAGTGCGAGCCCGTTTAGGTGTGCACATGTCGGGGTGAGTGGGGGGGTGGGAGGTGCCATGGTGCCCCCCTCCCCCGACACGCGTGCGTACCCACGGGCAAAAACATAAATCAGCGCCCGTGTGTGTGTGTGTGTGTGTGTGTGTTGGAAGCGAACTTCAGCGTCGTTGCTGACGAATCAGTTGTTGTCTTGATACCGTCCACTGTGACATATTTTTTCGTGATGCCGTTCAGGCTGATTCTGAGAGCTTAATAGATGACGCCTTAAAATGCGACGGAGTTCGGGCTGATTCTGAGAGCTTAATAGATGACGCCTTAAAATGCGACGGAGTTCGGGCTGATTCTGAGAGCTTAATAGATGACGCCTTAAAATGCGACGGAGTTCAGGCTGATTCTTAGAGCTTAATAGATGACACCTTAAAATGCGACGTAGTTCAGGCTGATTCTGAGAGCTTAATAGATGACGCCTTTAAATGCGACGGAGTTCAGGCTGATTCTGAGAGCTTAATAGATGACGCCTTAAATTGCGACAGAGTTCAGGCTGATTCTGAGAGCTTAATAGATGACGCCTTAAAATGCGACGGAGTTCAGGCTGATTCTGAGAGCTTAATAGATGACGCCTTAAAATGCGACGTAGTTCAGGCTGATTCTGAGAGCTTATAGATGACAGTGTTACGTGTGATGCCGTTCCGTCTAACTCCGAAGGCTTAGTGATGAAGACTTGATGAAGTTTGGTGCGAGTATGACAGAGGTTTTCCTGAGAACATATACCTTTTCATCTGAGGTCTAACACTGAAGCCTGATCCTGAGGATGTCCTAAAATGTACACCGTAGACCAGATTGCAGTTCTACAGTTTACACTTATTGGTCTGTATCCAGTAATGTCCAATATACACATTGTAATGAATAAATGAGGCTAAACCTGGCAAAACTTGAGAAAACCTTGAGAAACATTGTAATGCACACACAATCCCCTGGGTTATCTGCAGTCAACATAACATCAACATAACAGTCCTGTGTGTCAGAATGTATGTAAAAACGTATTTAGAACAGTCAGTCTCAGTGTGCCTTGCTTCCTGTCTTATCAGCATGGATTTTCAGCTACCAGAGCACCACAGGAAAGCCTGCAGAGACAGACAGACAGACACACACACACACATACAGGGGAGAGAGAGAGAGAAACTTTTAAAATAGAAACTTACCAAACAAGTCATCATCATCATCATCATCAATATCTATCATTGCCTGTCATCAATAAGCTTGTCATTAAGTCACACTGAATATCTGTTACTAGTTCAACATACCTTTTTTTATTGGCATGGGATTTGTGGTGCTGTTTTCGGTTGGCCACAATTCCTCTGATGTCCGGCTCCATCTCCGTTGTTGCGATACGAAGGACAGCATGTAGATGACCATCTGTCAGCCTGGTCTCTGCTTGGATTTGTTGATGGCCATGGTGGAGAAGGTCTTCTCACAAATGTATGTGCTTCCGAATAAAGACACCATTCTGATAGCATGCTGGCGAAGTGCAGGGTATGTGGATGAGGAAAGTCCCCTGTAGAACTCGATGAGGTTCTTGTCACGATATGCTGCTCTGGCCTCGGAGCTCTCCTGCAGGTCGATGAGCTCAAACTGCATTTCTGCAGGCTCCTCCTCATGAGACATGAAAAAGGATTTTGAAAGAGGTTGAATGACTTCTCGTGGTCTCTGAAGTCAGAGAAGCGGTGGTCAAATTCCTGTCTGAGTTTTTTTATCAGGTTATGGTTCTTGTCTGAACGCAGGTGACGTGAAACATGGCGCCCATCTGTGTCCGTGTCATCTACCAGTGCCTTGCAGGCGGGAAAATGGGTTAGATCTCCCTGTTTGAGCTGTCCCTGCAGCAGTTCAAGTTTGTGCTGGAAAGCTTTGACGTTGTCAAATAGTGTGGAAATTAGCTTCCCATGGCAGCTTTACATTGAGATCGCTGAGACAAGTATTCAGGTCAGCAAGGAGCGCTAGGTCACAGGGCCATTTAGTGTCACTTAACTGTGTCACATCTTGTCCTTTTGACTCCATGAACTCTCTTATTTCTTTCCTCAAGTTAAAAAAACGCTTCAGCGTGGCACCTCTGCTCAGCCACCGGACGGCAGTGAAGTATATGACGTCACCAAAATCTGCCTCTGATTGCTCCAAAAAAGTCTTAAATTGGCGGTGGTTCAGACCCCTGGACTTCAGGAAATTAACTGTCTTCACAACAATGTCCATTACATGTTTCATTTCAAGCGATTGAGCAGCGAGGGCTTCTTGGTGTATTATACAGTGATATTTGATTAGTTTCTCACCTCCGTTATTGACCACCTTCTCAGAGAGCAGCGACACTGCACCTGTCTTTCTCCCGACCATTGCCGGTGCTCCATCTGTTGTCACACCGTCCATAGACGGCAGCTTCACATTGTATGCATCCAGACTGCGACACACAGCATCACAAATGTCGACTCCTCTTGTTCTGTCTTTGATACTCTCCAAGCTTAGCAGCTCCTCGCCTATTTCAAAGTTCTCTGTGACTGTTCGGATGAAAATCAGCAATTGCGCTGTATCGGAAATGTCCGTGCTTTCATCCAGCGCGATTGAAAAGGCTCCCTTTCCCAGGTTCTCCACACGTTGTCCCAGCTGCTGTTTGAGATCGTTGGCCAAATCTTCGATTCGTTGTGTCACTGTGTCATTCGACAAACTCACGTCACGGAGCTTTGTTTTTTGCTCCGGACACACAATGTCGGCCACTTTCAACATGCAGTCTCGCACAAATTCTCCGTCACTGAACGGCTTGCTCCGCCTGGCTATTTCTTGAGCTACCACGTAGCTAGCCTGTGTCGCAGCTTCACCGGATTTCGCCAGATTTGTGAAAACTGACTGTTGTGCAGCGTAACCTCTTTTAAGTTGTTCAAGCTTACTGGTGCGCTCATCACCGGTGAATTTGTTGTAGGTTTTGTGATTGGTATCATAATGGCGTTTTAT
Source organism: Decapterus maruadsi (assembly GCA_030347415.2). NCBI lineage: Eukaryota > Metazoa > Chordata > Actinopteri > Carangiformes > Carangidae > Decapterus > Decapterus maruadsi. The sequence continues at coordinate 30,807,010 of CM064907.1, read as the reverse complement.
ATTAAAGTCCTTGAGCATTGCATTAACCTGCTTGCAGATCAGGCACATGACTTTATCCGCCCCGTGAGGTACGACAAAGTACGCGTTTGTCCACTTATCTTGGAACCGCCTTTTCTCCTCGCTGACACAGCGTTTTTTTCTCGAGGGGCCCGGCTCCGGCTCCCGCTCCGACTCCATTGTCACAGCTGCGGTCACGGTCTCCTCCCTTCCCCGAGGCAGAGATCTCGCGGGAGACGCCGTCAGCACCCCAGTGGTGAAAAAAAAACATTGCACCGTGGACCTCTGGGAGTGAGGTCAAGTGAGGTCTAAACCACACCTGCAATTGCCGCTTATCCCTATAGATGTCGCTATGACCATGAGACAGAGATTGATCCTTTGAAAGCAATGTACTGTTGGATTAAAACTATCAACTGTAATTCATTGCGGGCCGCCAGAAATGTTTCTGCGGGCCGCCATTGGCTCGCGGGCCGCAATTTGAGAACCAATGCCCTAGAATCACAACTACTTTGGCCTTGGAAAGAGCATCACCTCAGGCCTGACTGGTTTCCCTTTACCCCATGTGGGTGCTGTTTTGCTGTTTTGCTGTTTTTGTTTTTGTTTTCTTTAGCACATTGTTACGGTGCCAGGCTCGCCTCGGCTCTTACTAACCCAAAACCCCCTCCCAAAGGCTAACCCAGCACCTAACGTCAGACCTACCAGTCCCTGCGTGATGCATTAACGTGTAGGTGAGTCCTGTTTCCCTGGGTGAGTGCAAAAGTTTCTACCTGGAGGGGGAAACGTGTGTGTGTGGGAACTCACCCAGGTGGACGGTGCGCGCCCTGTTCGTGGGTCGGCTCCGGCCGTCTCCTTTGACTTTGTTTTCACGGCCAGCCCGCTCTTGGTTTAGTTGGTTTAAGTTCATTAAGTGTGGGACAAAAGAAAAACAAACGGTGGTGTGGTGGATGTCGCGTCAGTCTCTCAGTCTCCGGTGCGTCGTGAGACACCTGCTCCCTCTGGCGTCTTCCTCGTGGGCCTCTCGCCGTCTTCCTGCTTCCGGCCCAAATTCCTGACTCCCCGCCCAGGTGCGGCTGCCACCAATTTTGAGAATCCCCAACACCACGCCCCCTCCTAACGTGTATGTCAGTGAGTCCCTAGCAACCACTCTATTCTACACCCCACCAGACTGACTCATAACATCCCTCCCCCCATAAAGAGAAAAAAAAAGAAAAAGAAAAGTAACACCCACACTATGATTAATATATATATATATATATATTTTTTTTAACAATTTTTCCCTTTTTCATAAAATCTCCACACCACCATTCACAAATACGTAATTAAGTACACAAACATTTTTCACGGCAGATTGACTAGCTTTTCAAAATCTGCCACGCTATCAGGTTACAAACACATCCTCTACTTTGAGAAGGAAAACCTGAAAGTACTGACCAAAACAGGAACTAACTACTAGGCCTTCAGGTGGGCTCCCCCACGGGCATACGAGACAGTGCATCGGCCAAAACATTATTCTTCCCTGCCACATGCTGAACCACCAGGCTGTAAGGCTGTAGCACCAAAGCCCACCGAAACACTCTCTGGTTTGATGTTTTGAACTTGGCTAGGAAAGTCAACGGATTATGATCTGTATACACAATGACCTCTCGGCCTGAATGAGATACATAGACTTCGAAATGCTTGATAGCCAAGACAAGACCCAGAGCCTCCTTCTCGATTGTGGAATAAGCCCTCTGATGTTTATTAAGCTTTTTCGAGTAGTACGCAACTGGCCTGTCCAGACCAGCAGTGTCCACCTGCAAGAGCACTGCTCCCACACCAATATCACATGCATCCACAGCAAGTTTGAATGGTGCTTCAAAATTAGGTGCCAGCAACACCGGTTCACAGGCTAATATAGCCTTCACACTGGCAAAAGCCTGCTCACAAGATTCTGTCCACACAAACTTTACATCTTTCTTCAGAAGGTTTGTTAACGGCTCAGTAACGGCAGCAAAATTCGGCACAAATCGCCTGTAGAAACCACACATGCCCAACACCCTCATGACTTCTCGCCTACTCTTTGGTGGGGGAAGATCAAGAATAGCCTCCACTTTCGCACGTCTAGGCATCACCTTTCCCTGGCCCACATGATGCCCAAGGTAAGTCACCTGACCCTTTCCAAACTCGCACTTAGGTAAGTTCACAACCAGCCCGGCCTCCTGCAGCCTTTCAAAGAGCAGGCGCAGTGAGGTGAGATGTTCCTGCCACGAGCTGCTATGAACCACAACATCATCAATGTAGGTCACGACTGAGTTCAACCCATGTGTAACGGCGTTCATTAATCGCTGAAAGGTAGCGGGTGCATTTTTCATGCCAAAGGGAAGCACGTTACATACATACAAACCATCAGGAGTTACAAAGGCCGAAACTTCCTTAGCCCTTTGAGTTAGCGGCACCTGCCAGTAGCCTTTCAATAAGTCTAGTTTCGACACAACTTCAGCCCTGCCTATGCGGTCGATACAATCTTCCAGTCGGGGAATTGGGAAAGCATCAGCTTTGGTCACCTGATTTACCTTCCGATAATCAATACATGGTCTCACAGTGTTGTCTGGCTTGGGAACTAGCACTACCGGAGAGCTCCACTCACTCTGCCCATGCTCAACTGCCCCAATCTGCAGCATGTAGCCCAACTCTTCCCTCAAACTGTCCAGCTTAGAAGGAGCCAGCCTATATGGATGTTGTTTTATTGGCACAGAATCGCCTACATCTACATCATGAGCAGTTAAGGTTGTACGACCTGGGACATCCTGGAAAAGGGATGAAAACTCAGCTATCAGAGCTTTAAAATCAGACTGCCACTCTGAAGGTAAGTGCCCCAGCTGAGCATCAAGAGATCTCAGAGCCTCAGAGTTCCCCAACCGAAACCCAACAGTGTCAACTTCTCCACTGACATCCTCCTCTATTGCTCTCCCCATAGCCACACAGGCAACAGCTGGCTCACGTGAACGAGTCTGGTACAGTTTTAACAGGTTAATGTGGCATAATCTGGTTTTACGCCTACCCTCAGGTGTGCTAATCACATAATTTTTGTCACCAACCTTTTTCTGAACAGTATAGGGACCACAAAATGACGCACTCAGACCCGACATTCGCTGTGGAACTAGAGCAAGGACTTGGTCCCCAACGGCAAAATGGCGATCAACAGCCTTCCGGTCAAACTGAGCTTTCATATGGTTCTGGGCTTTCAGGAGATTTTCCTTTGCCACCTGACACGCAGCCCACAAGCGGTCCTTAAACTCAGACACATACTGGAGCACAGTTGTCGCAGGCTCAGGTTGAAGCAGCTGTTCCTTTAATAACTTCAATGGACCTCTTACCTCATGACCGAACACCAACTCAAAAGGAGTAAAACCAGTGGCCTCACTCACAGAATCTCTCAAAGCAAAAAGCAGAAAAGGGAGCGCAACATCCCAATCTCCGGGAAACTGAGCACTGTAGGTTTTGATCATGGTTTTTAACGTCTGATGAGCCCGTTCAAGCACTCCTTGAGACTGGGGATGATAAGCAGAAGATACAACCTGAGAGATACCAAGCTCACTCATGACCTCTTGAAAAACACCAGACACAAAGTTAGTCCCCTGGTCATGCTGCACTTGTTTCGGTAAACCAAAGCGTGAAAAGAAACCCACTAAAGCCTCTATGATGGTTCTAGCCTTAATATTCCTAAGAGGGACGGCCTCTGGAAAACGGGTTGTCACATCCATGATGGTCAACAGGAACTCATTTCCTTTCTTAGTTTTAGGTAAGGGGCCAACACAGTCTATGACAACCTTTGAAAAGGGCTCCCCCACCACCGGCACAGGGGTCAGAGGAGCAGCAGGGACCTTCTGATTTGGTTTTCCAACCATCTGACAGGGATGACACGAACGACAGAAAGCTACAACATCCCGATGAAGCTTGGGCCAATAGAAGTGTCTCATAATCTTAGCCTGTGTTTTTCTAATGCCTAGGTGACCAGCTAATGGGGTCTCATGTGCTAGACGCAAAACATCCTCACGATAGCCCTGGGGCAACACTATCTGATGATGCACACTCCACTCATCAGTAGCAGGACGGGCCGGCGGTCTCCACTTTCTCATGAGCACATCCCCTTTAAAGTAAAAACCCTCCGCCATGTTTTCACTCTCCTCAACTGTACAAGCGGCCTGTCTAAGGGGGCTGAGTGAGGGATCCTGTTTCTGGGCTGTAATCAGTGTTTCTCTGTTCAAAACTGGTAGCTCACTCACCCCACACCACTTAGCAAAAACAGTGTCTGCAAGGTCAACTGGGGGCAGGTCGCTTGCCCCTTTCGCCTCCAGAACAGGTCCTTCAACCACTGCATCGTTGCCAGCGGTGGACTCTGTGAGGGCTCGCGCTTGAGACCGGGTGACTGCACAGACTGGGAAAGCCTCTGGATACTGTTCCTCTAACGCTTTGGTCTCAGCCACATCACAGGGGGTTGGAGACAACAGGGGAGTCACCACTACCTGTTTGTGAGCCAAATCATTTCCCAGTAAGAATGTCACCCCCCTCACTGGAAGTTCAGGAGCCACTGCCACTTCGGCATAACCAATGAAGATGTTGGTCCGTACAAAAACTCGATAGAGTGGAACAGCACTATATGCACCGCCAAAACCTTTAATAGGCACAAACGTTCCCAACGCAGAGGTTTCAGGCAGGTCAAGGGTACCTGCTACCATAACAGACTGACCTGAAGCTGTGTCTCGGAGAACGGTAACCGATGCCTCAGTACCCCCCTCTTCAACTGCGACCCTCCCACTAGACAGGAAACCATCAAACATCTGTAACTCAGCTGCTTCTACATGCCGGTGGGCTGGATCCAAACTCATAAGATTACAGGGGACTGAGCGCCCAGGCTCCCTTCTCCAGCCATCTTTTCTCTGGAGGGCTGGACAACGTGACTTAATGTGACCAGGCTTGCGACAATAATGGCAGATGATTTCTCCCTGAAATGGAGAGGGCTTAGGTGGACGCCCACTAGTCTGGGAGTTTGCAGAGGGGCGCCAACCAGCGCCAGTTTTATCACTAGGACGCCTGTCAAGCTCACCTGTCCTCTTACTTTGACAACTTGGTTGGTCATGCAACGAGTCCTTGTGAATGAGGACGTAGTTGTCAGCAGCCTCAGCAGCCTTACACACAGTTTTGGAATCAAGATCATTCAGGTAGGTCTGCATGACTTTCGGCAAACTCTGCTTAAACTGTTCCAAAATCATCAGCTCTCGCAACTCCTTGAAAGTGTACACTTCACTTGCTCTCATCCATTGGTCAAACGCTGCCTCCTGTTGACGGGCAAAGTCTAGGTAAGTCTGTCCTGAACGTACTCTCTCAGTCCTAAATCGCTGCCTGTATGCTTCAGGAACTAACTCATAAGCTTTGAGCACTGTCTGTCGGACCACATCATAGCTGCCAATCTGAGCGAGGTCCAAAGCAACATAAGCTTCCTGAGCTTTTCCTGTCAGGGAGCCCTGAATGAGGGTCACCCACTCTTCCTTAGGCCACGCTCGCTGTATAGCTATTTTTTCAAACATTTCAAAAAAAAATTCCACCCTCTCGGGATCAAACCGTGGCACCAAAGAAAAACACTTACTCAAATCAAAAGCTTCTCTGTGCTCCTGACGTCTGTTGTCCAAAGAAAGTTTAGCTTTCTCCAAATTGAGTTTCATCCTCTCATGCTCCCTCTCTTTCTCTCTCTCCTGACGCTCAAGCTCCTTCTGCTGACGCTCAAATTCCTTTTGCAGTCGTTCACGCTCTTTATTCTCCTCTTCAGGATTGCAATTGACCAAAATGCACTGCAAAAGCTCGGGCTTCTTCGCCTCCTCCGAGGCCTCCAACTCCAAATACTCCATCAGTTGCCACAATTTAGGTTTATCTAGCTTGGCTAACCGAGTGCGCGTTACATCTGCTTCAAGAAACACTGCTGGCTCGAACTCCGCCATTTTTTTCAGCTACACAACAAAATATGGACGGCAAAACACCAAAAACAATAATGCCTCCACTATACACCAAACAGCAAAGCCCAAAAAGTCAGCACACAAAAGCGGCTCTCCAAAACACAACACCAAAGCGCCACACGCGCCACAAAAGAGAGCAACAACCGGACGACGCGTCACGGTCACACTACAAACGCGCACGAGGCAACGCAGAGCCAACTATAAACCACAGGGGATCAATCAAAACATAGTGTCCACAACACACAAAATTTCCTCCGCGCGCGACACCAACCACAACACACGACGCAAACCACAACGCTTCATTCACAAAACCAACATGGACGCGCTAACGCTAACTGTCAACAATCCCGGACGAGCCCCCAATTGTTACGGTGCCAGGCTCGCCTCGGCTCTTACTAACCCAAAACCCCCTCCCAAAGGCTAACCCAGCACCTAACGTCAGACCTACCAGTCCCTGCGTGATGCATTAACGTGTAGGTGAGTCCTGTTTCCCTGGGTGAGTGCAAAAGTTTCTACCTGGAGGGGGAAACGTGTGTGTGTGGGAACTCACCCAGGTGGACGGTGCGCGCCCTGTTCGTGGGTCGGCTCCGGCCGTCTCCTTTGACTTTGTTTTCACGGCCAGCCCGCTCTTGGTTTAGTTGGTTTAAGTTCATTAAGTGTGGGACAAAAGAAAAACAAACGGTGGTGTGGTGGATGTCGCGTCAGTCTCTCAGTCTCCGGTGCGTCGTGAGACACCTGCTCCCTGTGGCGTCTTCCTCGTGGGCCTCTCGCCGTCTTCCTGCTTCCGGCCCAAATTCCTGACTCCCCGCCCAGGTGCGGCTGCCACCAATTTTGAGAATCCCCAACACCACGCCCCCTCCTAACGTGTATGTCAGTGAGTCCCTAGCAACCACTCTATTCTACACCCCACCAGACTGACTCATAACACACATTTTAACATTTTGATATGAGTGATTGTCGTAATCTGAGCCACAGCTGTATGTCAGACCAAGGACTGAGATCCACTGAGTCCCTGTAGAAAACTACTGGATCAAACAAACTACAGCTGGGCCTCAACTTATTTCACCTCACAGCTCCACTATCACAACATTCAGTCATTTCACTCAACCTGAAAATTCAAGGAGAGAAGACCACTCTCCAGCTGCCACAAAACACAGACAAATGATGCGTTCAAGTTCCTCTCAGTCTGAGGCCACATCTTCAAATGTCTGGCTTTGTCACAGCAACAATCAAAGAGACAAAAATATTCAGTTTACAGTCAAATCAAACAGAGAAAACAAGGACATTGTCACAACAACATTGATGATTTGTGTCCAATAATCAATAACCCAGAGTGTTTGCTGTGTGTAATCACAGACATGAATGGTGGGGACACAGAGACAGTGTCAGTGCTGCTGATGACAGGCAGTAACAGTACTGGTCAATAGACTGTAGCAGCTGTTGAAGCAGGAGTCTCTGTGGTGTTCACTGAACATCATATAAAACCCTGTGAGCCCCTCAGTCCGCCACACTGAGTCCACATCAGTCCTGTAGTGTACGCCTAAATCTAATGACATTCATTCATTCATTTCTTTATTCCAGACCCCATGGGATCCATATCACCATAAAACCAGACCACTCACCACAGACAAAGTCCCAGCTGCACACAAACAACCACTATTATGCTCTGTGCCTCTGCTCTTACCGACAACACCCACTCAACATGGTGGATGTCACGGTTCTGTCGGTCCAGACTTTACAGTTACAGCTCTGACTCAGCTACAGTAACATTAACACAACAACACAACGAGAAGTTGAAAAGCAGAGACCTCAGGTAGGGACTGGTGTTAACTAGGAAAACATTCAAACTCTTCACCTTACCTTCACACCAGAAAATAAACTGCCACACAAACGTTGGTCAAACGTGAAACTAAAGTTTCCTCGCTTGTTTGACTTGAGGGCGTGTTCTTGTACTAACCTGCTCTACTGCTCTTTGCTCCATTTCTGTCAGTTGATAAGCAAGTGTGTAACTCTGCTCTATGAGCACGTTGGGGTTTAAAAAACAAAAAGACACTGATGCAACAGTGAGACCCTTAATTCACAGCAAAACGTACCGGGAAGACCTTCACCTTTACCTGTCCTCCGTAACACAAGGGCAGGCGGAACCAAAGTCATCCAGTAAAGGAACAAAAGGTAGAACCAAACATTTCAAACAGTGCACCACAAAACATCCATACAAATAAAATACTACAAATGATAGGCAACAAACTAAGCTAAATTCATAACTGACAATACAAAAGCAGTAAGCCGAGCACTATAAAGATAACAGCCTACATAAAAAAAAGATCTATGGTGTTTTCCATTGTTACTTTTCCTTTACTCAAATTGGTAACCACTTCGTTAAAGCCTTTATTTTGTTAAGTCTTCGTACAGACCTTTTATTTTGAAGTTTTCCGGTAGACGTCTCTTTGTCGGCAGTTTGAGTTTCCCGGGCTTCAGACAAAGGACAGTGGTCAGATCTGACTCCACAGTATAAAGATCTTTGTTATAATGAAGCTCCTCGCTGTGACAGGAACAAGGTATTGTGTGAGTTGAGTTTGTGATTTGGTCGATTTGATTTTAACAAAGTGTTTTAATCTATGTTGGTTGGCAATGATGCTAATGTTAGCCTGCTAGCTAAATGTATTCCTCATGTGTCATTGATGTAAACTCTCTAGCTGCTCATGCTCCTCTTAAATGTTAAACAAAAGTGTATGGTAGCCTGCTAGGTTTGACTATAAAGAGGCAAAACAATTGCACAACAATTCCAATGTACCTCATGACATATTTGTGCAATAGGCTATATAGGAAGTAGTGCTACTTCCCAGTTGGTACTACCTGAATTTCAGCCAGCTCCTTTATTTCCTGTTGTGCCAAACTGATTAATCCCGGTGTGTCTGACCTCAAAACAATAATCAAACACACCTGGCTGGCTGAAATTCAGACAGTACCAACAAGGAAGTATCACTACTTCCTGGATTTCAGCCAGCTGGGCAAATTCTATTCTAAAACACATGGAAAGTCAGACACCTGCGTTATTTACTGTTTGGTCACATTTCTTGCATGTCATGTCATGTCTCAGCATGACTTACACAATTCCATGTCTTTCTAGAAGTACACTCTACAAGGGTGTGGTTGGGGATCCACTGGACCTTTCTCTGCTGCAGCTGGATCAGCTGTATACTGACTTTGTCGTCACCATGAGAATCAGTGAGGAGAAGACCCTTGTTGAGACAGTGTTTGGTTTGTCACAGAAGGACAGTGTGCTGTCTTATCAGCAGTCCATACCTCCCTCAAGGTCACTCCAGATTCACCCCAATCCACCACCCGACCCACTGCTGCCACTAGTGGAGTACAGGCTTGCTCCAACTGAATGTGTGCATGTCAGTACTGAGCAGTACTTCCACCTGGAAAGCTTGAAGGTAGGGATGACATGATTATCAGTTTAGCTACAGTATAGGATAGACATGATTTATTATCAAGTCAAAAGGGGCGAACAACATGTTTCACATGTTGCGTCATCAGATTCGCTCTTCACTGTCATCAGGTCTGTGCTAACATAGATAAGGTGAATGACATCCTGATCCTGATATTTCTTTTCTTTTTTTTTGTTGTAAATTTAGTTTGGTCATTGTGACCGTCTGTCCCTTGGGAGTGGGAGAGAGAGAGATAATGTAATGTCTGTAATGTAAGTTTGATTTGACATGAGTGTCAAGGTTTAATCATGGACACTAACGAGCGCTCTGCATAATGACAGCTGCTCGTTGGTGACACACAGTAAACTGCACAGTCTCTTCTTCCTCGTGTGTCTTATTGACGAGTGGAGCCTATATGAAGAATTCTAGAAATGCATGGTGAACGGTAGGAATGGAGAGTTGGACTAAAGCTAACTAGTCCAGTTCCAACTAATGAGGACCTCCCATTAGTTCCAACTCTCATTACTCCGATGGTCGGACCAATGGGAGTTCGAACTGGGGAGCATACATAAGTCCGACTGCCCCAAAGTCAGACGGCTCATTTCTCCGACTACCCATTCTACAGCGTTAAAACAGATATCAGCTGAATGTTTTTGTTAATATAAGTCCTAAATAAATAGTGCTATTTTACATCAGCATCACTTCCATAGAGTGTTTGGTCTCTCCGTCACTCTGCTCTGCTGTAAACCAGGAGAAATCTTTCCTTGTGGGATACAAGTGTTATCCAATGAGGAGAGAGAACGGCATGAAGGGCTGTGTGTGCAGCCAAGGGGTTCGCGTGAATGTGGTGACGTAGCAAGAGGACCAATAGATGCCTGACGAGGGCGGGGGCTGCTAACTCATGGTGCGTTCATGGAAACTCGTAACTTGTGTTTTTCCTTCCTGTGAAGTCATACCGGTTCAATCTGGTACGAGTTCACAGGTCAGAAGTTACGAGAGGCCGTTATAGTGACTTTCACAGGCAACAGGACGGTGAAAACACGAGTTACAGGTTACCTGGAACGCTATAAAGTCGTAGTCGTGACTTGAAGCCGTAACTTACGGTTTCAAAAGCCTGCCTTGAACGCAGCATTAGCCAAAACGACTGGATCACTGATATCTGCTTTAAGGTTAGGTTTAGGGTAAGGTTAAGGGTTAGGGCTACTTAAGTCAGAGAAATGGGAGGTCGGACTAATGGACGCAAAAATAATGTTGTTTGGGTGTTTTTTGGAATATTGGACCAGCGTCAAAACTGGAGCGTCTAGAGCGACACGATTTCATTTGACGCGCGAACAGATCACGTCCAACGTGTTTGGTGGGAACACGGCATAAGATTGTATTGACATATTCGTCAACGAATGAAAATGAAACAAAAAGAGACGAGATCCAATCAGAACACATTTCGTTAGTAAGAGGCGGGAGGAGTTGGTAAGAGAACCAATCAGAGCGACGTGGTAAGGAAGTTTGCGTTTGAGACTGACCCCGGAGCACTGCACCAAGAAAAGACAGCATGTCAACGCCGGGAGGAAGAGGAGAGAGGACATATCGGAGAATTTCAGATTTGACGTGAAAAATAAGAAATGCAGCACGAGGATTACGGGGAAAAACACAACAAACTTGGAGCGACATTTACAGTCGAATCACCCCGAAATCCACACACGGGTAAGAATTTTCCACAACATAGAACTCACTCGACGTTATCCCGTTTATTACACGGCTTACTAGTGAAATATTACGTTTGAGACATGATTTTCATCAAAATACGACTTGTATCTGTGATTCTTCCGATGTTTTGCTACCCCTCAACCCCACTCCCTCCCTCTCCCCGCCGCACGCCTTTGATCCCGACTCCGTGTTTTTTTTCTCTCTCAGACTTTTCATGCATTGATCAAGGACAGCTGGCGAGTCAGGGTTTGGAGATTCTCACCCATCACTGGATTAAAATAAATTAATAAATAGGTAGCCGTAACGACCTGATATGAAATGAGTACGTCACAGTATTAGCTGACTGTTTAGTGAGTGTGTGTGTGTGTGTGGCTGGCTGCAATTATGACATATGGCTGCCTCGAATAGGAATATTTATACATGTCAGTTATGCACTAATTATTTAACGTCTGTCATAATTTGGATTCATCTTTTGCTTGTTTTTTAAGTCATGGGCGGCGGTTTGCATTTTGGACAACTGAGGCAAAAAGCCTGATTAATGGAGACCTGCCACCTGTGTTCAGAGTGCCTAGACACAGAATGGCCTCTCTACTGAAGTTCCATCCCACATTCTGACAGTGGCCGCATTGAGGCTGAAAAGGCACTGGTGGACTTCATTGTGCACTCACAAGGAGCTGAGCAGCATTTGATGGTAGTTTTCAAATTGTAATGACATTGAAATTGTATCACTCACCAATACACTAACTAGCTCCTTTTTTAGCTATAGGATATGCATGCATGTGTATAATGCTATGTAATATAAATGTATTATAATTCAACTGCCATGCATCAGTTCCTCCAGAATCACAGGCTTTTTTTGTGATTGTTGTGGCCTAAAATGCCTGATTTTGTGGCCACATTTTGAAAAAATTGCGGTGCATGTTGCGATGTTTTACGCGCTTTTGTTGTGATTAAATTGCAGGAGAGAGCGAAAGTTGCAAAAAAAAAAAAGTTGCAGTTTTGTTCTGAGTAATTAAAAATCAAAGGAAAATTTTGAAATGTCACAAAATAATGTGAGGTCCTGTTATACCAGCAATTTTCCACCTGTTAAGAAAGGCACAGGAAAATTAGTTGAAAGTTGTTTTACTTTTAATTAAAATGTCTGTTTAAAATCATGGTAAAATAACTGTTTTAAAATGCCACTAAAACAGTCCAGTCTTTGAATAAAAAGGGGGAGGTGGGGGGAGGGGCACCTGGCCACCGGCTGCTCCGCTCCGGCCCTGCAGTGGCATACTGACTGGATTCCCCCTGGGCGAGTGTTGCGGGGTTGACACAGCCTCGGGTGGGTGGTCAACCAGGACACGCACAACACGTTCAACTCAGTTTGTGTTGCTTTACTTATCACTTTGTGCACGTTGTATCAAGTTTCTTGCCGTCAGCCCAGCCACGCCGTTCCTCCATGAACTCACTTCAACCACCGCTCCGTCCAGACTCTCTCTTTTTTTTTAAGTATATATATATTTTGGCTTTTTATGCCTTTATTAAATAGGACCTAACAGCCTAACGTTCATTCTGCTTCGAGCCTGTCTAGCCTCCACCTGCTCTTTTTACTAAACTTCACCAACAACTTTCTTCATTGCCTAAGGTGCGTCGGAATGGAGAGCTGTCCCCGACTGATTTATAGTCAGTATTTCAGGCAGTTCTTGCCACACAGCACACTAAATCAATCATTTCTTAACCCTTGCCTTAGAGTATACTTGGTGGCAAGCCGTCCAAGTGGGCAGTGATGGAACAGGCCAGTTGACCTGGACGGTGAAGAGGAACAGAAGACCCTCTTCACCCATCTGAAGGCACTGCTAGACAGAACGCAAGCAACAGTGAAATACACTGATGAAGTTCACTTTATTTGTGACGTCCTCTTTTCAGAGCATAACCTTGTGTGTGCTACAGAATTTTAAAAGCCGGCATGAATGGCAGATATTTTGTGTTTGTATCAATTTAATTGCTTAAATTTCTGTTTAGGCAATCATATACAGTATGGCATCTCTGCCGTGAATGCCACTTCATGGGAGGAGGCAGAGCAGGGCTTCCTGGCAGGGCCTGCTGTTGATCAAAGGTACGATTTTCTGAGTACGTTGATGGTTCTTCTAGTCCAGTATTTATCGTTGTGTGTGTTTTCAGTGAAGTGGACGAGTTTGCCAGGAGGCTGGAGAGGCAGATGAAGAAAGACGGCATACTGCCATAATTTGTGAAAGCCTGTACAATAAAACCTTTAAAAGCATTCATTTCATTGTAGCCTGGTTTGTCATTACAACCCCATGCAATAGAACATTTACAAGCATGTCGTTTCATTGGGGGTTAATTATTTATTTAGTCCAAAAGATTTTTATAAAGTTTAAAAGTAATCCAAGTAGAGTTGTGCTGATTGGCGATCCGATCGTCTATCGGCGATTGAGAGGACGATCAGCGATGTTTTATTTTCTTGGCGATTTTACACACACACACACACACACACACACACACACACACACACACACACACACACACTGGCTAATGCGCGACTTCTGTTTTGTTTCAATGAAGCCGCTTCTCCGGCTGCTTCCAACTGATAGGCTACTCTCTGACAAATGACTGTGTTCCACCAATCAAGTGCAGCCATTGCCGTCGTCCAATCAGACGTCGCCAGGTAGTCATATGACCGCATGCAAAATCTTTGCGGTAAACAGAGTGGCCACTCCGCCACAAATTTGAGGAAACACACACACACACACACACACACACACACACACACACACACACACACACACACACACACACACACACACACACACACACAGCTGGGTTGAGCTGGTGTTGTGGCTGTGACCAGGCTGCTGACGCCAGCCCCGTTATGTCACAGCCAACGAGGTGTTTACTGATCAGGAATTAAGGGGGCAGTTGTCGGTCTGAGAAGTGAAGCTCACTTCCGCGTTCAAAAAACTGCAATCCCCTCTTCTTCCTCTGGGGGCTGGTGTCAGGACGTTTTTTGGTCTCAATCGATAGTTTCTACCCCCGTACACACTCTGAGGGGGGTGGATTTTATTAACGCCACCGTTTTACTGTTATTCGGATAAGATTCTGGCCAATCAGGGCGCGGAAAACGTTCAGCTACAGGTCCGGAGCGGCACAGAGACAGGTTGCTTCGAGGCCAGTGGGCGGGTTCTCGGCCGGCCAATCCAACATGGCGCTGCTCAAACCGCCATATTTGAGTCACAAAAACGACTGCACAAAACCAATGGGTGACGTCACGGATGCTACGTCCATTCTTTTTACAGTCTATGGCTATAAGGGAAAAAAATAAAAATAAAAACTCTTCATGTCCTACATACGGAAAAACATGAACAGGCTTTGTCACACCAGGCCGAACCAAGAGCAAAGATGAACAGGCTAATGAAATTACTTAAATATTAACTTATAAATCTTAATATACATAACAGCTTTTAAGTAGCCTATACAAAAACCAAAGTAGCCTCTGTTATCAAAATAAATTAAATAAACTTAAAGGGATAGTTCACCCTAGAATGAAGTTTCACTCATTATCTACTCACCCTCATGTGGACTAAGGGCTGGAAGCAGTTTCAGAGTCCTCCATCCCTTCTCTGAGTTACAGGGGGTCTCGGCGTAGCAGTGCATTTCAATGTAATGGTTGCAAAGGGACACCAGAGGTCTTCGTAAAAAAAAAAACACACCAAAAAACGTCCAAATACCTCCATGCGGTTTGTATAAAATGTCTGTCTTGTGCTGAAGCCTGGAGATGTGGAATTGTCCCGAAAAAATGTAAATAAGTCCATATTTCAAGCTTGTTTACAGTGGAAGCTCCTCTTCCTGGTCCGTCCAAGTCTCACGAGATTTGCGTCGACGTCATCCTTGGAAACATAATGAGCCGTCACAGACATGTAAGATGTCATATTTATGCTTGACCACATGTCTGTGGTAAAGGCAAATCTCTGATGCCCTCCCTCCTTTTATTATATAAATCTGGGATGGCAGCTTTGGTTAAGTATTTGCGTCCTGGCAGGTCATACTGCTTGTCAAAAGTGTTAAGTAGCTCTTAAAAACTGTATGATAGGAGACCGTTTCCTTGGCAATATACCTGGAGACAGCATCCGTGCACGCCGCCCATCTGGCACTGCTTCGCTTGTATTTCCTGCCTTTTGCAAACGCCTGTGCTATTGAAGGCTGATGGGAATTTTTACCCACCGCAGCATCTTTGGGGGCCGTCTTAGCAGCTTCTGCTGGATGATGCACACGCAGATGTCTGTGTGCATCATCACGGTGACCACTCGTTTGCTAATCTTACAGACAGGCTGCGTGAGAGAATTCCCAGATGGGAGAAGTTGCACCTTTCTTCTGCACGAGGTCCATGGTGGCTGCAGTAACATCCTCCCAGATCACCCAACACTAATCTGGGAATGGAACTCTCTTCTTACCAAGTCCATGTTTTTTCAACTCAGCTGTTTGAGTGGGAGTCGGCACGGTAGTTTGGCCTGGCACAGCCAAACACATGAAGTCATGCTCCCATGGTATGGCTATTGGTTTTCTACTTCTTCTCCATGCCAGTGTTTGGAGCCTCCTGTTTCTGGTAGGCTGAAAAAGTCTGAACAGGGAAGCTTGGGAAAAATTCTGAAAGTTGGAACATGCAGGTCCTGTGTTGTTGCTGCTGCTGCTGGTGCTTGCTGTCATGTTGGGTAGTGTACTGTACTGTAAGTGGTACTGTGTTGTAGACGTGTCAGAGGATTGAAGTTATGAATTGAATTATTGATTGATTGATTGTTATGATGGGTGGGATGTAGCCTACCTGAACTGTTGGTGGTGTGGTATGTTATGGTTTATGGCAGGGGTTTTCAAAGTGTGAGCAGGGTTGCCAGATTCGGCTACTTTTGTTTACATCAGGTGGGGAAAAATACATTGGGTGGGTGAATAAAATTTGGGCTGCTTCTGTCCACATTTGGCAGGTTTTTAATATTGTAAAAACAGCACTCTCTCGCTCTTTTAATTAAATAAATAAATAATTGAGGTAGTTGTGGGCTATTCAATCAGCATCATTTGGCAACTTTACCGGTCGGACGTCAGCCTCATGGATGTGCGCTCTGGTCTGAGCAGAAACAGACTGACGTCCGCCACCTTCTAACGGTAACCGTGACTGTTGTTACTGCCTGCGCCTGCCTGCGCCTGAAACTGCGGCGGCCGCTCACCATCACTGAATTTTTTTTTTTGTTTAAATAAAGCTTTATTAAGACAACAAGGTGCAATACAAAACAATACGGTTCCAGGGTGCCATTTTGAAGGGCCGCCACTCCGAACGTTTACTTTAATTTGTCGGAATGCCGACCCTTAATTATTTATGGGAAAAGGGTGCCATTCCGAACCTGAAAAAAAGTTGAACGGTGGGCACAGGGTACATAATCCTACAAATGCATCGGTAGTATAGTGGTTAGGGTATCCGTTTTTGATGCGGTGGATCAGGGTTCGACTCCCAGGGGAGACATAACAGTCACTTTATTGGCCTCTACCTAATCTTTTTACTAAACTTAACCAACTCCTTTCTACATTGCCTAAACCTAACCAAAGCACAGAGCAAGGACATTTATTTTCAGCAGGAGCGCCGCGGCTGCATCAGACTCGCACCTGGGTGAAACTTTGGAGGCGGAGGGGGAGGGGGAGGGGAAGGGGGAGGGGGTCGTGTCAAGCCGGGCAAGAAGTCAAACCACGAGAGAATCCGGTCAATTTTCAAAATAAAACACATTCGGAACGGCGGCCCCTCGGGAAGTTCGTAATGACGGACCTTCGGGAATTTTCGGACTGGCAGACCATCGGAATGGCAGTCCTTCGGAATGGCGGTCGCCCCCCAAACAATACACCAACACAACATTGTCAGGGGGTTACAGTTCAGATAATACACAACAGAGACAAAGTCTCAAACAAAAACATTGTAAAGAGTACACAGATTCAGAGTCTTTATAGCTTTCATTGCACCTCCTGTTGGCGAGGTTTGATTCATCCATGTATTAGCCGACCTGGCTTCCAGTGACTGTAAAAAGTTTTTCGTTCTCAATATTGTTCAAGTTAATGGAAAGACACCGATTCTGCGTAAAAGGTGAGATTTTCGTGGTTGTGTGTGTTTGGAATCTCAATCAGCCGCTGTAACGGTCAGGTCGCTCAGCACCACAGTTGTGTAAAGCAGGAGGAGGAAAAGGGAGAGAGGAGAAAAAGAGAGGCTGGGAGAGACGCTCTGTGTATTTTTGTTTTGTTTTGCAGTAGTCCTCATACGGGTCATTTTTGATGTAAATAATTAACTATATTAGGCCTACACGGTTAAAAGTGCACCCTTGGTGCAGCTGTTATTACTAATCTGGGCCTGGCGCTAGGAGGCCAGAGGTTCATCAGTTTGTGTAGCCTTCACTGCACTCTTGTTGGTTGCAATTAAACCTATTAATCTATCATGTGTGGCTTTTACGGCGATATGAAGCTCTGGATGTCTAGGTGTTAAGATTCTAACTCGTAGAATATATAATTTCAAAGTAAAACCCATTGTATGAACACTGAACAGATATGGTAATTACTTTTTATTATGTTATTTACATTGAATGTGATAACACTTTATCCCTGAAATTTTGATGGGGGCGGCGCCCTAACGCCCCCTATTGACCGGCCGCCACTGTTGCTAACCTTAAAATCTTAAAAGACCTTTATTGTCCTTACGGAAAATTGTGCTGCACAGCAACTCCACAATCCAGTGTTTCCCCTACCATTGTCCAGGCCTGGCCGGCCACCAGGCCAACGAGAGCCCCCGCCAGGCCAAAAAATATATATAATATAGCAAAGATAAGCGACATATGCATTCATTCAGAAATCAATAATCAATAATCATTTCTGTTTAGGAGGCTCTGTGCAGCGCTGTTCTGTAACGCGTGTTAACCTGCTTTGTTGCCTATGCCAGTGTGCGAGCATATTATGGGATGTTGAGGCTTATAGCAAGGAAACTACGGTGCCGTGGAAAAAAGAAAAATAAATT
The DNA here is from genome assembly GCA_030347415.2 of Decapterus maruadsi. Lineage (NCBI taxonomy): Eukaryota > Metazoa > Chordata > Actinopteri > Carangiformes > Carangidae > Decapterus > Decapterus maruadsi. The sequence continues at coordinate 30,788,852 of CM064907.1, read as the reverse complement.
GCGGGCGACATTGATGCGCGTCATGCGAGAGAGACAGGAGAGGAGAGAGAGTGAGAGGAGGGATTGACGCGGAGCAAAGGGACTGTCAGGTGATGAACTGGGTCGCTGCAGCGGGTGTTGCTCCAGGCGAGAGGCTAGACGTCGCTCGCGGCTCGTCGTATTTAATCAGCGATTTCACGGAGTGTTTCAGTGACGGTGATTGCAATTACAATATTGAAAAAAATCCCCTTAAAACTATCGAATTTCCACAAGCAGATGCTTCTTTCCTGGTCATTAATATATAAACATAATTTTTCTCCACACAGGTACTACATATGGAACAATAGAGACATTATATATAGAAACAAATCTTTATTTTACCCCCATTGGTTTATACAGGGCATACTTTTAGTTCATCAGTTGTTGAACTCAAACGGATCATTATTTACATATCAAGAATTTATTTTAAAATACAGAATCCCTATTGCTATTAGTGAATTTAATATTGTCATAAATGCCGTCCCCTCTGGAACAATTATGTTATTTAAAAGTACACTTGTACAAAACTCAACACTTTTGCCCTTTGATCCAACCAAATCAAATATAGGCTAAATTTGTTTCTCTTTGTCATGCAATAGTAACCGTAATATCCGCTTTTTATTTCAGAAAGAAGTCGTATCAACTCCATATGTAATAGCTTATTGGAATAACTTTATTGATAACCTCAACTGTAAAAAAAAATATGGAACTTATCTGCTAGATATATTATTAATAATAAGGTAAAAGAAGTATCTTTTAAAATAATTCATAGAATTTACCCATCTAAAGTTTTTTTTTTTTTTTTTTTTTTTTTTTTTTTAAGCGATTTAAAAAAGATATAGATTTATCCTTCCCTTTCTGTGTGGGACACCCTGAAGATGTTTTTCATTTATTTTGGTCTTGCTCTTTCTCAACCAAGTTATGGGAAGGTATCTGCAACCTCATTTGTTCCTCAATTGAACCTCTCTTTTCCCTGTGCTTCGAACATGTATTGTTTGGTTTCACTGACAATCCATCTTCTAAAGAAAAACAATACTATATTATCAACCGTATTATACAATTAGCACAAATGTCGTTATACCAATCAAAAACCACTTTTTCTTATTTTTTAAAAATGAAGCCAAACAATACATTAAGTCTATAAAAAATTCCATCAACATGAAAGCTATAAAGACTCTCTACAATGTGTTTGTATGAAACTCTGTCTCTGCCGTGTATTATCTGAACTGTAACCCCCTGGCGATGTTGTGTTGGTGTATTGTTTTGTATTCCACCTTGTTGTCTTAATAAAGCTTTATTTAAAAAAAATAAAAAAATTCAGTGATGGTGAGCGGCCGCCACAGTTTCAGGCGCAGGCAGGCGCACGCAGTAACAACAGTCACGGTTACCGTTACCATACCAACAAGCTGACGCGTCCAGGTTATGACCCTGTTGTCGTGGAGACGGTGCTTCAACCAAACCTGTCAACCTTTCCCTGTCACTGTCCCACATCCTTGAGTTTTACAGGGGCGTCTCAATAAACTAGAAGAACATGGAAGAGTCTGGGCAAGTTCCTGTAGTTCAAGTCAAAAAGCCCCAACCAAGTATTGAGAGAATGCAGATGCTAAGGTCAACATTTTCTTCTTAATTTTTTTTTAGATACTGAATTAATACTGAAGATTAATTGTCCACTACAGCATGTGAATGTAAAACCTGATGGAGCAGCTACCTGTTAAAATGTTGTCCAGGTTTATGCTTTTGGCCATGAAAGGCCTTTCAGTTCAAAACTTCAGCTGTGATCAGGCATTAAACAGGTGGCTCACCTGTTCAGACATGGAGGGGTAACTGCTACTTCATCATATAATCGTACAATAAAATATCATTATATCATCATAAAGTTAAGACATCATACATATACCGTAAATAAAATGATTAAATCAAGGTGTGTGCAAGAGTTCAGGGATCCTGTAATGTGTGAATGTGTGTGCATGCTGCTGCTGTGGGGGGTGGGGGGGGGGAGTGAGGGACGAAGGAGAGCTTGTATTTGTTCCTCCTGCAGCGTGGAACCCTAAAGCGTCTCCCAGAGGGCAGGAGCTGCTACTCCTCATGTAACACATGAGGGGTCCAGTGTGATTTTCCTCGCCAGCCTCAGGGAGAAAACCACTCTCCACAGACACACCCGCCAAGTCTCTGTATCCTGCCCCTTAGCTGGACACCTGCCGACTTTGTCGCTTAAAGGGATAGTTCGGGTTTTTTGATATGAATCTATATGGCTTCCCCATCACTAGTTACATGCTGTGACAGCGACTTTCCCCGGACTGCGTCCCGTGAGCGGAGTTCCGGCCCGGTTTCGGTGCTGACGAATGTAGTCCGGCTAGTTGGCTGGGGTCACGAAAGTAAAGCGTTTTGCTTCTCAAAACAATATGCGTTCAAAAGAGTGATACATTTGCATCACAAAACCGTTGTCCAGGAAAAAGTCTGACCTCGCAATCGCTTGGCGCTATTTTCTCTCCCTCCGTATCGCTGCGCGCTGCCGCCTGCAGACGGCTGTGCGCGTTTCCATCAGCTGTTTCACTGAGTTTACTGCTTGGATAGTTCACATAAACATATCTGACTATGGCACAAGTAATGAAGCCATCCCTTGTTTTAGCACAGAGCCAAATGGAGACCATTATTAACCTGAATATAGGCTGTGATGCTGAACCTCGTCAGATGGAGTTAAAACGGGCAGAGAGAGAGAGAGAGAGGAGGGACAGGGAAGCAACAAGCTGAAGTTAGACCCACAGTTGTAGCTGTGACAGACAGGGTGACCGGGTGATGATCAGAAATGCAGCGCAGTCCGTGATTCAGTCCGACAAATGTACACAGACAATCAGGACGACTTTTTTTTTCTTGCCGTTATAAAATAGCGAGCCTACACAGCAGCCACATCCACTGTGCTCTGGCTCAGCTGACCGCTGTTCAGATGGCGGTTATAGATCTTCACATGTTGAACTGTTTTAAATAAAGTGCAGCCAAACACCGACTGAAGAGAAAGCGAGGCTCATATGACAGCTGCAGGTGAGCTGCTTCAGCTGGAGAGTAGCGCCGTTCTTTTTTTTTTTCAGCAGCACCGTCCGGTGCAGGTGATGCACGCTGTCTGTCTGTGTATGTTTGTAGGTCTGATCTTCCACCATGAACTGCCATAGTCAGATAAGTTTATGTGAACTATCCGAGCAGTAAACTCAGTGAAACAGCTGATGGAAACGTGCACAGCCGTCTACAGGCGGCAGCGCGCAGCGATATGGAGGGAGAGAAAATAGCACCAAGCGATTGCGAGGTCAGACTTTTTCCTGGACAACAGTTTTGTGATGCAAATGTATCACTCTTTTGAACGCATATTGTTTTGAGAAGCAAAACGCTTTACTTTCGTGACCCCAGCCAACCAGCCGGACTACATTCGTCAGCACCGAAACCGGGCCGGAACTCCGCTCACGGGACGCAGTCCGGGGAAAGTCGCTGTCACAGCATGTAACTAGTGATGGGGAAGCCATATAGATTCATATCAAAAGACCCGAACTATCCCTTTAATCTGGTGACTTTCCAAACCCTCTTGGCGACTTCTTTTGTCCAAAGCGACTAGCGACAAATCTAGTGACTTTTTCCAGTGATATTACAAACGTTTCTGGACCTGAAAGCAGGTTATTACAGCTGTTTGTAACGAGCAGCGGCGCTGCCGCGAGGACTCGCTGGCTGTCAGCCTACACAGTGTCACAGAGCTTCTCTGCTGCATTCACAGACACACTGATCCACACCAGAAACACATGAAGAGCGCCGCTCAGCAGTAATGTGGAGAGCTCATGTTGTATGGAATCCAGCATGTCATAATTACAATTCCATCAGGTCTCGATGGATTGGGGCGCGTGGCGTCTGTCCGACTACCCATTTCTCCGACCATACATTTATTTATTTTTGCGTCCATTAGTCCGACCTCCCATTTCTCCGACTTAAGTAGCCCTAACCCTTAACCTTGCCCTAAACCTAACCTTAACGCTGTAGAATGGGAAGTCGGAGAAATGAGCCGTCGGACTTTGGGGCAGTCGGACTGACGTATGCTCCCCGATGGATTGTCTGAGGGATTTCTTCAAGCTGTTTTGCAGACCTGAATGTTTGAAATATTTCACTAGTTTTTTGGCATTGGTCAGCAGTTCAGACAGCTCAGGAGTTCCAGCCAACCACACGCCTGGTGGAAATGCACTTGACAAGGTGACGTTCAGGATGTGCGCGTTGCAGTTAAGCCTGGTGTATCCCTGCAGGGCGGCGACTACGTTGGCTCCACGGTCAGTGACAAATACAACACGGCCAGATAGAAGTGTCTCATCAATTCTGAGTTTCTGGAATAGCAGGCTCCTGATGTTCTCCCGTTTTAGACACCACTCTCAAAGGGAGCCATGAATAAAACCCTGGAAACCAGCTTGAACTCGTTGTCTGTATAATGGATGGTGCTCCCGCAGCCCATTCCCACCCGCAGCAAAGTTCAAACCGCCCGCTCCCGCGAGATGAAGAAACTATAAAATGAAAAAAAATGGATTGAATTGAAAAGTTATCTTGTTTGTCACATTTTCTTACAGTTACATGGTTATGCCCAGTGAAACAAAGCAAGAATACATAACATTTTATTTCATTGTTAGTATTGAGCAAAAACATAACGTACTGGTGAATTCCTCACATCCACAAAGGACCGTAGTCGGCTGTAAATTTGATGAGCATTCTGGAGTGAGTACACATTGAGGCATACAGGCTCCAATCCAGGATGGTCCACCATGCATCTGAGGTTCCCCTCAACCTCCAGCAGCCGTCTGGTAACCTACAAGCTGTTGCAAACAAATGCCATTGTGCCTCATAATTCAAGTCTGAAATAAACCATAATCAAGACAAACTAGTTTTCACTTTGAGTATGTCGATACTACCTGCACTATCTCTCCACAGCAGACGTTTTCCTGCTCCGTGGCCATGGTGTTACAGTTTCCACACAAACACCTGTCAAAAGACAAGAAGCTAGAATTTTACCTGAATGCAAGTGGACAAGCAGAGTTAATGAGAAGTAAAATTGTCCTAACCATGTCTGAACTTATGACATTTGACTAATGCTGAGAAGGAGAACAGTGGCATTTTATTAATAGATTAATCAATCTCTCACTAGTCACAGGCTACGTGCCTCGGGCCTTTAAGGTTGCCGTCATTAACCCTTTACTTAAAAAACCTTCTCTTGACCCAGATGTATTAGCCAATTATCGGCCTATATCCAACCTCCCCTATATGTCCAAGATCCTTGAGAAGGTTGTCGTAGAACAGCTACATGAACATCTGCATAGTAACGAGCTCTTTGAAACTTTCCAATCTGGATTCAGAGAATACCATAGTACTGAAACAGCACTGGTCAAAGTCTCTAATGATCTTCTTGTAGCTTCAGACAGAGGCCTTGTCTCTGTACTTGTACTTTTAGACCTCAGTGCTGCATTCGACACCATCGACCACAGCATCCTGCTAAATAGGCTAGACCATGAAATTGGGATTAAAGGACCTGCCCTAAATTGGTTTAAGTCATACTTATCTGACAGGTTTCAGTTTGTTAATGTTAACAATACATATTCAGAATACAGCAGAGTTATGTATGGTGTACCGCAGGGTTCAGTTTTAGGACCAATTCTCTTCATTCTTTACATACTTCCATTAGGCAACATCATCCGGAAACACTCAATTAATTTTCACTGTTATGCGGATGATACACAGCTCTACTTGTCCATGGAGCCAGATGATAGTAACCGCCTCATTAACCTGCAAGACTGCTTAAAAGACATCAAATCCTGGATGTCCGCTAACTTCTTGTTACTAAACTCAGATAAAACCGAGGTTATTGTGTTCGGTCCTAAACAACTCAGGGATGCGTTTTCCAATCAGATCGCTACTCTAGATAATATCGCCCAGACCTCTAGCACAACAGCAAAGAACCTTGGGGTCATTTTTGACCAAGACCTTTCTTTCAGTTCCCACATAAAGCATGTAACTAGGACCGCCTTCTTCCACCTGCGTAGTATCGCTAAGATTAGGAATATCCTCTCCCAGAGCGATGCTGAGAAACTAGTGCATGCATTTATCACTTCTAGATTAGACTACTGTAACTCTCTCTTGTCAGGATGTCCCAAAAACTCTCTCAAGAGTCTCCAGCTAGTCCAGAACGCCGCAGCGAGGGTTTTGACAGGAGTTAAGAAGAGAGAGCACATCTCTCCCACCTTAGCTTCTCTCCACTGGCTTCCTGTAGGATTTAGAATAGACTTTAAAATACTCCTACTGACTTATAAGGCTCTTAATGATAAAGCTCCGTCCTATCTGAAAGAACTAATTACTCCGTACTGTCCTAGCAGAGCACTCCGCTCCCAGAATGCAGGTTTGTTAGTGACTCCTAGTATCTCTAGAAATAGATTAGGAGGTAGAGCTTTTAGCTACCGGGCTCCTTTACTGTGGAACCAGCTCTCTCCTTGGGTCAAAGAGGCAGACACTCTGACTACATTTAAGTCTAGACTTAAGACCTTCCTTTATGACAGGGCTTTTAGTTAGGGCTGGTTCAGGTAGCTCTGAACCATTTATAGCTACGCTGCTATAGGCTTAGACTGCTGGGGGACACATCTGGTTACACAGAGCCCTCTCCTTTCTCCTCCTCCTTCTCCTCCTCTCTTCTATACCCCCCCCCCACTTGGTATATTTTTATATTTTTAAAAAAGTATATTTTGGAACCGTCATTTTCTGTTGCACTTTGTAGTTTGGCCTTGGTGTCTCGCACTCACCCTGAGGTTTCTCCTATTTTTCCCTGTTAAAGGGTTTTCTATGGAGTTTTTCCTCAGTCGATGCGAGGGTCTAAGGACAGAGGATGTTGTTACAATGTCATGTGAAGTCCTTTGAGACAAACTGTTTGTGAAAAAGGGCTATACAAATAAAATTGACTTGACTTGACTTGACTATTAGTACTTTAATAGAAGATCTTAGAACTATTATGCATCAGTAAATAATCAATCACTGCTGCTGCAGGATTAAAATTGATATTTCTATCAATATTAATCTGAACTCTTCCTAAATGATAACATTAGTCTGTTTATGAATATCAACTTGTTTTCTTTGCATTATTTGAGGTCTGAAAACACTGCATCTTTGTTATTTTGACCAGTTGTAATTTTTGGGAGAACTTGTTATCAGTAGCCTAGTTTATAGCATGAAGCACACACGTTCATTTTACCCAAACACACACCTATTGTTGTAGACCAATATGTGGTGCAGCGCCACAGAATCAAGACCAAGACACAAATTGGCTTTTTTCTTCTTCTTCTTTCTTCTTCATCAACGCAATATCGTTACGTTAATTAATCTCCACATAGCGCTCTTTCTCTTTTCACTCACTCTCACACACACAGAGAGATAATCGCGCATGCATGCTAGTGGTGCTAAAAACCAAACTTATCAACCAGCAGTGTTTGCATCAACGAGTCTGTGGCGGCCCGTCTCTATAGTGTGCTGGTGCACACACACAAACGCAGGCTGCAGGCACGTGGACAGGTCGCGCTGTAACGGCTCAAATTAGGATACAATGTGGCGACTTGACGCAGCGGCGTCAGCGCTGCCGCCGCTCTGGACTGAACAGTAGCTACAATTCACAACCCAATCAGCTGCTCTCGTGCTTGTGGGTGTTGTCATCTTCTACTTTTTTCCTCCTCTCAATTCAAGGCTCTCGTAATCTATACCTCCCGATCACTTGCCACTTAACCCCCCCCCCCCCTCAAAAATATTGTCTCATCGGATCTGCATGATTCACGTGGGTCATCTATTTTGGTTTCAAAACGGCGAGTTTCGCCGAAAGGTGAGTGATTTTCATGCCTGATAAATACGTGGGGAGTCAGCCCTCATGTCACCACCAACTATGACTCTGTCCTCCTGACTAAGCCGTTGCAGCATTATGCTCCGTTTGGTCTTCCAGTGATGAATGACTGCTGGCTCAATAAAGGCTCTGGCATGTCGTCTAAACGTATCATATTGGAAGATTTGAAGATCCATAGCCCTAAAGACCTGTCAGTAGCAGGAAAAAGGTTGTTATTGACATAATGCAAGTAAGTCGATCTGAATGAAATACAGTTGCATATCTTGTACCTTTGCAATTTTCAAGAAAGATGCACCACTCAGGTACACAGCTGCAGAAAGATGGAGGTTCCCTGCTGGTGTAATTCCGAGGATGGGCTGACTACCCCAGCGTCTGTAATACTTGCAATGAGGGCACTGCTGCTCCACAGACAGGAATGTTCCTAGCTTCATGTTCCTCACATGACATACACGCTTGCAGTCTGGACATGAAGAAAATAACTCCAAGATGCAGCTTTCATAAATAATGTATTTTCTGGTTTTCGGGACAGACAGTGGATGGTTCTGGTCTATAATATAAAGACGTAAATTAGACAGCATGAGCTCTCATAGTGGGCAACTCACGATAGTTCTGAGTCTGTTGGTGATGTGAGTGAAGCTGCTGGGTCATAGGTGGAACCCTTCATCATGAAGGGGATCATCGTCTACCTGTCCTAGGTCTAGACGTGGCCTTTTTGAGGCTCTCGGTATTGGTGTTGATGAAAAATATACTGGCTCTACAGTGGATGCATCAACACCAAAATCCCTGCAGGCCACAGTAGCCTGGACAGCTGTAAAGAGCAAAGTGTATGTAAATGACACAAATAAATACATTTAAAAAGCGGGTAAATGATTAAGCTACTAGTTAATCATTGTACAAAAGGGGTTTACTGTGACAAAGTGGGTGAGGCCACACCATTTGTCTCATATTTCTTTACATTTTTACATTATTAGTTGTCATGTTTGTATTGTTTGATCTAGTATTCCATCTTTGTTTTGCAGACACATCCTATCCCGGGTTTGGTTTGAGTTTGCATTACATATTTAAGTTCATAACATCTATAGGTTCAAATAAAAACAAACGCATTCAAGTAATGTTAAGTTAAACAAGTTTATTGGTTTGTTTCAGTTTGGTACAATTAAGTTTCATTTGCTTTATACTCACCATGTGGTCCAGGGGCAAAGGAGGAAATGAGGTTTTCTTCCTGCTTTTGTAACCTTGATGACCTCATCAGTGAGGTCATCAGGTGAGACCATCTAGATGGGGGGGGAATTAAGAATTGTGTTAATTGTTATATGGTTTATGTATTGAGGCACAGATGTGTGTGTGTGCGTACAGGTACTGTATGTATGTGAGAGAACATTAAGGTAATCCAATTTGTGATGAAATGATTGTGTAGATTCTTACCTCTTGCAGGAGCAAGCATTCCAGCATCTTGGTAGAGCCCAGGTGGTCTTAAGCTCCCGGCATGAAGGAGAAGCAGCTCAGTGTATGTGACGTCAGAGAGGGTGCAGGACAGTGCACAGTTTTCATGTTGAGTTGAGTTATTTTCAGTTAAGCTGAGTTAACTGTTATGTTCTTTAGACTTTTTTTTTGGAAATATTTTTCTGGTATTTCACTGTGCAATTTTTGGTGGCACGTTTGTAAAAATAAAAACTCTATTTTTGATATTGAAAACTGACTTCATGAGTCTGCCTCCTAACAACATCCTTCACTCAGGCCAGCCCTACCACATTTGGTGGCAGTTGGTGGGTCCCAGGCCATTAGGAGGCAGTGAAGAATATGTCAGGTAGAGGAAGAGGAAGGAAATTCGGAGGAGCCGAGTTTTCACCAGTGTCCACCATGTCCCAAGATGCCCAAGACCAGCAGGGAGCAGCAGGTCAACCCCAGGAACGAGAGAGCATGGCTGAGCTCTCAAGTCTTCTGCGGTGCCTAATGCAACAGCAGGCAGATCGTGATGCCAAGGCAGAACAGGAGGGCAGACAGCAAGAAGACAGGTGGCAACGATTACAACATCAGCTTACCAAGCTCCAACAAGAAGTTGATCAGGGCCGTGTCGATCGTCAGCCTCCCAGGGTCGAGACAGCAGCACCTGACCTAGCTATCTCCTCTACACAGCAAGCATCTGATGGAGGACAGCCTTCCAGTCTGGTGAGGTTTTCGGGTTGGAAAGGCCCAAAGATGCAGCCATATAATGAAGGTGAGGACATTGAACATTATTTAATCACCTTCGAGAGAATTGCTCATGCTTGCCAGTGGCCACAGGAGGAGTGGGCTCTCCACCTAGCCCCACTGCTGGCTGGCAAAGCACGTTCAGCATATGTGGCTATGGACATTAATGACACCATGCACTATGAGAAAGTGAAATGTGCTGTTCTCCAGAAATTTGAAATCTGTGCAGAGACGTACCGTGTGAGGTTCCGTTCCAGTTTTCCAGGAGAGGACGAGACCCCAAAAGAACTCCAGGTCCGTCTCAAGGACCTGTATGACAAGTGGATGACACCAAAGACAAAGACAAAGGAGCAAATAGGAGACATCATCGTCATGGAACAGTTTCTCAAAGGCCTGAATCCCGAGCTCCGTACCTGGATCAAAGAACGAAACCCAAAGACTTCCAGAGAAGCAGCAGAGTTGGCTGAATCATTCCTGGCTGCACGGCGCCCCCCAAAAGAATACCTCCCAGCCAACCCCGGCCCACCCATACCAAGTAAGACTGTTTGCAATGAGGTGAGATCTAGATCCACAAGACAGAGCCCCTCCTTTTCAAACCCTGCTAAATTTGAGCCAAGAAATAAAGCTCTCTTAGCATGCCACTCTTGTGGTCAGAAAGGTCATTTTAAAACAGAGTGCCCTAAGACCCATATTAGCAAAAATTACATGTGTTTTGCTCCTCAGCTAACTATTAAAGGGGTAGAGGGGGATGATGTTTTGGATTGTCACCGAGAAGAGCTCACAATAGGTGTGTTAATTGGGGACAGACCTTGTGTAGCCCTCTTAGACTCAGGAAGTGACCGCACCCTGGTCAGGCAGGACAGTCTCCCAAAGGACGTTGTTTTTTGTGGGGGAACTGTCGATGTATTTTGTATTCATGGTGACAAAGTAGGCTATCCCATAGCCGAGGTAACTATTCAGGTTAATGACCAACAGTACACGCTATCAGTGGGGGTATTAGAACATCTGCCCTATCCGGTTGTGTTGGGCTGTGACGTTCCTACTCTTGCTGAGTTGATAGCAAAGCAGTCTTGTGAGACCAGAACAAGCTGCGCCAGTGACAGTTTGCTGGTGGTCACAAGATCCAGGAGCAGCCAAGAGAAGGCCAGCTCAACTAGAGGGTGGGACGACTTACCATTTGCAAAAGAGGAAGCGCCTGTTGTTCAGCAGCAGCTTAAGGAGCGGAAAAGCAGGAGACAAAGGAGACAGGAGAAACTGAGGGGAACCAAGGTAACTGAGCATGCAGTTAAACCTGTGGACTCTGACATCTCTGCCATTCCAGGTGACATTGCTAAGTTACAGCGAGAAGACCCCACACTCACAACTCTGTTTTCTAAATGTGTGCCTGAGTCAACCCAAGTAACAGAGACAGGAAAGGAAGTGTTTGTGATTAAGGGAGACAAGCTGTATCGTCGCAGTAAGATCAGTGATCAGTTGGTCATTCCCCAGAGTTTGAGACCCACAATCCTTAACCTGAGTCACTCTATCCCTTGGGCCGGACATTTAGGACAGTCAAAAACATTTGCAAGAATGGTCCCACGTTTCTATTGGCCACAGCAGTACACAGATACAGTTAAATACTGTCAGTCCTGTCCACAGTGTCAGCTAACAGCCCCAAGCAGGAAGGGAGAAAGGGCCCCTCTGATTAACATGCCTATCATTGATACACCGTTTTCCCGCATCGCCATGGACATCGTAGGCCCACTAGAGAGGAGTAGTGGAGGCCATAAATACATACTAGTAGTATGTGACTATGCAACAAGATATCCTGAAGCCTTCCCCCTGAAGAAGATCAAGGCCCGCCAGATTGTTAACTGTCTCATTCAGCTGTTTTCCAGAGTCGGCATTCCAAAGGAGATCATCACAGATCAAGGTACAAACTTTACATCAAGTTTTTTAAAGGAGGTGTACAGTCTGTTGGGAGTTCAAGGTGTGAGGACCAGCCCCTATCATCCACAGACTGACGGCCTCGTTGAACGCTTTAATAAAACACTCAAGTCCATGCTGAGAAAGTTTGTAAATGACTCTGGGTCTGACTGGGACCAGTGGCTTCCATTTTTGTTGTTTGCCTACAGGGAAGTTCCCCAAGCATCAACTGGCTTCTCACCGTTTCAGCTGTTGTATGGTCATCCAGTGAGGGGGCCAATGGACGTTCTGAAGGAGGCGTGGGAGTGTCCCAGACCACAGCAGCAGTGCAGTGAGTTATCATATGTGCTGAAGATGAGAGACAAATTGGAAATGTTTCAAGAGCTTGCAAATAATAATCTGGTTCAGGCACAAGAGAGACAGAAGCAGAGCTACGACAAGGCGTCAAGGAGGAGAGTGTTCCAGGAGGGACAAAAAGTTCTCCTTCTGCTGCCAACATCTGACAGTGGTATCCTGGCTAAGTGGCAGGGGCCATATGTCATAAACAAGAAAACAGGTCCAGTGACTTATGAACTCTTGCTGCCAGACCGCCGGAAAAAACATCAGGTGTTCCATGTAAACCTGTTGAAAGAGTGGGTAGACCAACCAGAGCATTCTGCCACCTTGTGGGCACGTACAGTAACTGATGAGGAAGAGCTGCAGGAGCAGTATTTTCCATCTGCATCAGAGACTGCTGTTTTTCCTGACGTAAGTCATCTCACACCAGATAGACAGCAAGAACTGCAAGCCCACATGACAAATGAACTCTTCAGTCTTAAACCAGGTTGTACTCACCTCATCAAACATCAAATCCGCCTGCGGTCACCTGAACAGCAGCAGCCTATCACGGATACAACCTGCCGCATTCCAGCCAGGTTGGTTCCTGAATTGAAGCAGGAAGTGGAGGAGATGCTGGCTACAGGGATCATCGAGCCGTCTCACAGTGAGTGGTGCAGCCCTGTAGTGTTGGTCCCAAAGAAGGACGACACTAAATTGAGATTTTGTGTCAATTTTTCAAAGTTGAATGCTGTGTCTGCCTTTGACCCCTATCCTATGCCAAGGGTGGATGAACTGATCGAGCGCTTGGGAAATGCCAGCTTCCTGACGACCCTTGACCTCTGCAAGGGATACTGGCAAGTTCCCTTAACAGACTCTTCAAAGGACTTCACAACATTCAGGGTCCCAAGTGGCCTGTTCAGATTCAGGATGATGCCCTTCGGTCTGCATGGAGCCCCAGCGACATTTCAGAGGTTAGTGGATGAGATGTTGAGAGGAGCGGAGAACTATGCAGCAGCCTACATCGATGACATTGTGATCTTCAGTCAAACCTGGGACGAGCACATGCAACATCTGGATGATGTGTTTCAGCGCATCAGGAATGCAGGCTTGGTTGTCAATGCCAGGAAATGTCACATTGCCAAACCTGAGGTTCAGTACCTGGGCTATGTGATTGGAGGTGGTGGTATTCGTCCCCAGGTAGGAAAAGTGGAGGCAATTGCAGCTTCCCCATTGCCAAACACCAAGAGGAGGCTACGGTCATTCTTGGGTTTGGTTGGATGGTATCGCCGTCTCATTCCGGACTTTTCAACACGAGCGGCTGTATTGACTGATATGACTCGTAAATCCAGCCCAGTTAAAGTTAAATGGACTCAAGAAAGTGAAAATGCTTTCAATGACTTAAGAGACTGTTTGTGTCAACAACCTGTTTTGCAATGTCCAGATTTCACTCTTCCCTTTGCTGTGCAGACAGATGCCTCAGATGTTGGTCTTGGAGCGGTGTTACTGCAGGGTGAGGAGGGGAACCAGTTGCCTGTGCAGTACATCAGTCGTAAGCTTTTTCCAAGAGAAATGAGGTACTCTACTGTTGAAAAGGAAGCTCTAGCTATTAAGTGGGCTTTAGACACTCTAAAATATTATCTCATTGGCAAAGAGTTTGTTCTTGAGTCTGACCATCGTGCATTACAGTGGATCCACAAGATGAAAGACACTAATGCTAGAATCACAAGATGGTACTTGTCTCTCCAACCATATCGTTTTCAGGTCCAGTATCGACCAGGCCGTGAAAATGTCATTGCTGACTTCCTGTCCCGTGACTCTGATGAGTAACGGTTTTAAGGGGGGGGGTGTGTGACAAAGTGGGTGAGGCCACACCATTTGTCTCATATTTCTTTACATTTTTACATTATTAGTTGTCATGTTTGTATTGTTTGATCTAGTATTCCATCTTTGTTTTGCAGACACATCCTATCCCGGGTTTGTTTTTATTTGAACCTATAGATGTTATGAACTTAAATATGTAATGCAAACTCAAACCAAACGCATTCAAGTAATGTTAAGTTAAACAAGTTTATTGGTTTGTTTCAGTTTGGTACAATTAAGTTTCATTTGCTTTATACTCACCATGTGGTCCAGGGGCAAAGGAGGAAATGAGGTTTTCTTCCTGCTTTTGTAACCTTGATGACCTCATCAGTGAGGTCATCAGGTGAGACCATCTAGATGGGGGGGGAATTAAGAATTGTGTTAATTGTTATATGGTTTATGTATTGAGGCACAGATGTGTGTGTGTGCGTACAGGTACTGTATGTATGTGAGAGAACATTAAGGTAATCCAATTTGTGATGAAATGATTGTGTAGATTCTTACCTCTTGCAGGAGCAAGCATTCCAGCATCTTGGTAGAGCCCAGGTGGTCTTAAGCTCCCGGCATGAAGGAGAAGCAGCTCAGTGTATGTGACGTCAGAGAGGGTGCAGGACAGTGCACAGTTTTCATGTTGAGTTGAGTTATTTTCAGTTAAGCTGAGTTAACTGTTATGTTCTTTAGACTTTTTTTTTGGAAATATTTTTCTGGTATTTCACTGTGCAATTTTTGGTGGCACGTTTGTAAAAATAAAAACTCTATTTTTGATATTGAAAACTGACTTCATGAGTCTGCCTCCTAACAACATCCTTCACTCAGGCCAGCCCTACCACATTTACCTACCTGCACTTCTAAAGTGGGGCTGAAGAGTCCTAAGTGAAAGCTGTGTGCCAGTTGTGTGCGTCTGCACTGTGTCAGTCTGGCATGCAACATGCTTTGACGTTGTTGACTGAATGGATGTGCTGGCCTGTATATAGAAAACAGGGTTCAAATCAATATCCTATCTTATAAACTACACGACGGGTGGTCGCGGTAATTTCAACACTGTACAATTAGAGCGGTATTGGCGTTTATCGTTTATTAGCGTCAAGCACGACCTATCCATCTTGTGTCTCGTGTCTGTGTAGCCTATGTGTGTGTACGTGTGCGCGGCCGCATGCTGCCACGCCACGCACGTGAGATACTGTAGACAGTATTGTGGTGTGGAAAAAAAACAGTTTAAAAAGCTATCATTCTAGGGAGGAAAAGTGAATAGTGAAACAACACAAAAAGATAGAACTTACAGCTTCCACGTTTGTAGTTTGGTCAAGGACAGTTGGTACCGCATCCAGCCTTAATCGGAGTTTTTGAGCGAAACCTGCTCTGTACTGGCCGATGTTTTCAAAGCAATCTGGTGAAAAATGCTTAGCACACACGTACAGCTGTTTCGCAGGGTTCACTGGTACACTACCTGCAAAAATGAACTCTAGCCATTGGCTCTTGCGAGGCTCATGTGCGGGGAGGGAAAACACGTTTTCAGGCTGTTTGTTGCAGTCGATAACTTGACACTTTCTTGTACATACCGTTGCCATGTTTGTTTGTTTTCCCGAACCACGTGGGCGGAGCTCACGATTTTATAGACTTGCCCAGGGGGAGGGTAAGGAAGTACCGGGAGGTGGAGTTACTCGAGTTCAACACATCCTGACGTCAAGTCTCCCAGCACTTTCAATTCGCTCGTTTGGAGACACGATCTCAAAAAAGTCTAACAATCTATTAAGGGAGTGAACAGACTTTTTTCACCTTCAGGCGTCATAGAAAGACCCCGGGAACACATAGGACCACTACAAAACCTCTATAAAGTGGATTTTGCATAATAGGACCCCTTTAATTTGACTCAAGTCTGGTTGATACTGTAGATAGGCTAACAGTGACAGAGAAGAAGGCAATCTGAAAGTATAGCTCAGTGTTTTTCAACCTTGGGGTTGGGACCCCATGTGGGGTCGCCTGGAATTCAATTGGGATCGCCTGAAATGTCTAGTAATTGATAAAAATATTTTGTTTAAGTAATTATTATTCTTTTCAAAATTATGATTAAAATACCACACACAATCCTTAACTTATTATGGTACTGCTTATGTTCTTGAAGAAATAAAGTTGAGTCAAATTTGCATGGATTTGCATTGTTTTTGAATTGTGATTGCATCGTGGTTGAATCGTGGTAGGAAGGTAAATTATATCGTACTGAATCGTTAGTTGCTTCATGTGAATCGTTAGTGTATCGTACCATAGTCTACATATCGAGATGCATATCGTATCGTCCTGGGGATGGAGATTTCCATCCCTACTACCCCTTGTAGCTCCGTTTCAAGGGCAAGGGTTAAGGGCTAGGGATGAAAAATAGAACTGGAATTGGGCATAAGTTTGAATACAGCGGGGACTTCTTCTTCTCTGTGGCAGCGCTGCAGCGCCACACACTCTCCACGGCACAGTTCATTTTTAAACAATATAATATTGTGTCCCTACAAGACATATTGGTATGATTATCAAGAGTTGATAATATACATTATACCTGTGTGATCTTTAATATGATGAACTGCGCCTTGATCCTTCAGGGTTACACCCCGCCTTTCCGAAGCCCCGCCTTTCCGACAATAGACTTCCATTCATCGTAATAGCGGGGTTTTCTATTTTTTCTAAAGACACCGCTATTTCGAAAAGGCTACTGGGGGAAACCCTCAGTGCGCAGTGATCCTTATTTCCTTTTTGGAGTCAAACGGATCATGTGCATAATAAACTGCAAAACAAGCAAATACTTCATATTAATGACATAAAGGCCTAACGTTCATTCTGCTTCTAGCCTCTCTAGCCTCTACCTGATCTTTTTACTAAACTTAACCAACTCCTTTCTTCATTGCCTAAGCCCAACCAAAGCATCTCCCTCAGTCAGCTGTCAGCACGTGCAGCGGCTGCAGCAGCCTCGCGCCCCTGTGAGCTGTCGGAACAGCGGTGTTTCGGAACAGGGTGTTTCGGAACAGCGGGGTGTCGAAGTGGAGGGGCGTCGGAATGGAGAGCTGTCCCCATCCTTCAGCAACTTTCTTTAGCTTAATGGCAACCTTTGTGACCAGAGTGGTAACGTATAACTCAAACATCCACTGCCTCGGCTCTTCTGTGATACTTCGGCAGCCTCGAGTCTTAATTCTTTGACAAAACTTGGAATTGCAGGGAGGACCCGGAGCCTTTGCAGTCTTTTCTTTTCCACCTTTGGACTTATAGATATTCCTTTCAGACGTTTTTGCTTAGATTCATTTTGCTTCCATGTACTTTGGCTGAGGTGTTTCTGTCGTTTTCTTTTAACTTAATTGTTTTCTTTATCATCCTCATCATGCTGTTCTGGTGTTGCTGCCGCCCTGGCTTGGCAGTCTTCATTTTCAGGGTCAGATGACTCATCAGAGGATGGACTATACTTATAACTTCAACTTCAACTTTTTATTTGTTTTGTCCCCCGAGGGGGCAATTAGTTTTGCAGTAGGTAAGCAAGGGACATGGGGATAACACAACCCCAGAGACAAAACACATACATTCACAAAAAACCACAGTTTCCCCAACACAGGGATGGTGATCTGCAATGCACAACCACAAGTCAACAACAACAACAACAACAATAGAAAAATGCTTATCAGTAATACAGAATTCAATGTCTATATAAATATAAAGTGCAACACTGCATGTAAGGAATAAAATATCAGTAAAATAAAAATAAAAAACAGGGTGCCTGTAGCATGGGTCTATAGCCATAGAGGAGCTCTGTCAGGTAAGAGCTGGTTGACTCCTCCCCTGACCAGAGTTTAAAATGGAGATGGCTGCAGGAATAAAAGAATGTACCTGTTGCTCTTCACAGGAGGGAACCTAAGCCTGGAACCAGAAGGCAGGGTCTGAAATTCCCTGAACAAGGGGTGGGTGGCATCTGTCAAGATGCTCCTGGCCTTTCTCTCTATCTGTCTGGTGAACAGGTCAGAGAGTGTGCTCTGCTGCACCCCCAGGATCTTGCCACTCATCTTGACTATTTTCATGGGTGCATTTTTAGATTTAACATTGAGGTTCCCATACCAGCACATTATGAAAAAGTAAGTACAGACTCCACACAAGATTTATAAAACATGGTCATTAGGGACCAGTCCACGTGACAGAACGACAGCTTCCTCAAATAAAATAAGTACTGCTGCCCCAAGTCCAGCTTTTTGTCAATATAGAACCCAAGTACTGGTACCTCTCCACTGACTCTACCACCTGGTCTTTGATGATAGTAGCCTGGGAGGGTGTGGGCTGCCGTCTGAAGTCAGTGCTCATGTCCTTTGTTTTAGCAACATTCAGCTTCAGGAAGGATTTATCACACCACTGTACAGATTCATCCACAACGGGACTGTGATTATTTTCAGTTCCATTTAGAAGACTTACAATAACAAAGTCGTCCGCAAATTTCAAAATATACCTGTTCTCATACTCACTCCGGCAGTCATTAGTGTGCAGTATGTAAAGGAGTGGTGAGAGGACACATCCCTGGGGGGAGCCTGTGGATGAGGTTAACACATCTGACATGTGCCCATTTACCCTGACTCTCTGTGTTCTTTAGTTCTTTGGGATATTTGTTTTTGGGCACCGGGATTATTGTCCTGTTTTTCCAACTCTCTGGCACCTTCTGCTGATTTAAAGACATTTGAAATATATAAAAGTATAAACTGATCAGCACAGCAGTGAAGCAGACGGCCACAAATGTTGTCAGGTCCAGGGCTATTCCTGACATTAGTCTTTTTAAAAGACTTCACCGCTGAGTGTAGCCTGGTAAACCAGCCTCCCCCGGAAATGCATTTAATTCATTTCTCAGGGGGAGTCTGGCCTCATCTCCGTTGTAACCGTTTCGCCGAAACACTCCGCCTACCGAGCCAATCAGTCCCTGATTGGCCAACGTGCTGTGTCAATCACAGCGGCGACGCTGATTGGCTCGGTAGACGGCCGATTTCTGGCGAAACGGTTTCAACGGGGATGAGGCCAGACTCCCCCTGTGAAATGAATTAAATGCGTTTCCGGGGGAGGCTGGTTTACGAGGCTACGCTGAGTGTGCATCAAAAGAGGGGGGGGTCCAGAAAATCCAAGCCAAAATCCAGGGTATCAAATCTCAGATAAAACTTATTAAGATCCTGTGCAAGGTGTTTATCTGATCTAGAGTCAGGAAAGGATATTCAGGAATTGCACCTTTTAGTCCCTGTGATAGTTTTTAGGCCGTCCCAATCGAGCCCAGCTTGTTTTGACTAAGTTCTCTTTCTAGCCTCTCTTTGTAAGCTTTGCTCTCCTGATTTCACATTTTATCTCCCTCTCCAGTATATTCAGCTCAGAGAGGTTGCCTTCTCTGAAATGCGCCAGGGAGGCTGATAAAGACACATGTCCAACTTTACGCATGGGTTTATTGACATTAAGTACTTCCCACAGCGTGTGTAGTTTAACCAGCAACAAAAAAAGTCACTGCAGTGTGATATTTGTGCAGATATACAGTTAGGCCCAGAAATATTTGGACAGTAACACAATCTCCATGATTTGGGCTCTGCATGCCACCACACTGGATTTGAATTGAAACAACTACAACAGAGTTGAAGGGCAGACTTTAAGGTTTAATTCAAGGTGTTGAACAAAAATATATGATTAAACATGTAGGAATTGTTGCTATTTTTATACAAACACTCCTCATTTCAGGGGCTCCAAAGTAATTGGACAAATTCATTCATTCATTCATTTCACTTATTCCATTCATGGTATACATTAATAATATTGTACAAAATTACATAATGTGCAAAATATCACCATAAATGAAAAGAAGCAGGATGAAGAAACTTATACCTGCCCCTCTCTGTTGATACAATTACATTGACTTACTGAACACCAATATATACCCTATACACATATCTGTGACAAGAAAACAAACAAAATACCATTCTTCTATCTATTTTTTCTCTTTCTCCTTCTTTTTTTTAGGCACTTATCTTTTCCTTTTTAAACATTTTCTTAAACTGAGAGTGAAAGGTGTGTTTGAAATCAAGCTTAAGTCTGTTAAACATAACCCGAAGTAAAATGTTACTTTTCAATATTTTGTTGAGAATCCTTTGCAGGCGATGACTGAATGAAGTCTGGAAGACATGGACATCACCAAACGCTGAAGTCCGGAAGACATGGACATCACCAAACGCTGAAGTCTGGAAGACATGGACATCACCAAACGCTGAAGTCTGGAAGCCATGGACATCACCAAACGCTGAAGTCTGGAAGCCATGGACATCACCAAACGCTGAAGTCTGGAAGCCATGGACATCACCAAACGCTGAAGTCTGGAAGACATGGACATCACCAAACGCTGAAGCCTGGAAGACATGGACATCACCAAACGCTGAAGTCCGGAAGACATGGACATCACCAAACGCTGAAGTCTGGAAGACGTGGACATCACCAAACGCTGAAGTCCGGAAGACATGGACATCACCAAACGCTGAAGCCTGGAAGACGTGGACATCACCAAACGTTGAAGCCTGGAAGCCATGGACATCACCAAACGCTGAAGCCTGGAAGCCATGGACATCACCAAACGCTGGGTTTCCTCCTTTGTGCTGCTTTGCCAGGCATTTACTGCAGCTGTCTTCACTTGTTGCTTGTTTGTGGGTCTTTCTGCCTTAAAGTGATAGTTCACCCTATAATGAAGTTTCACTCATTATCTACTCACACTCATGTCGACTAAGGGCTGGAAGAAGTTCTCCGTCCCTTCTCTGAGTTACAGGGGGTCTCGGCGTAGCAGTGCATTTCACACCTCTGGTGTCCATTTGCAACCGTTACATTGAAATGCACTGCTACGCCGAGACCCCCTGTAACTCAGAGAAGGGACGGAGGATCTGAAACTTCTTCCAGCCCTTAGTCGACATGAGGGTGAGTAGATAATGAGTGAAACTTCATTCTAGGGTGAACTATCACTTTAAGTCTTGTCTTGAGCAAGTGAAATGCATGCTCGACTGGGTTGAGATGTGGTGATTGACTCGCCCATTGCAGAATATTCCACTTCTTTGCTTTAAAAAACTCCTGGGTTGCTTTTGCAGTATGTTTGGGATCATTGTCCATCTGTACTGTGAAGCGCCGTCCAATCAACTTTGCTGCATTTGGCTGAATCTGAGCATAAAGTATATCATTGCTATACATCCCAGTACATCAAAAACTCCTGCACGCCCTGCTGCTGAATTTAACCAGATTCCTCTTCAAACAAAATGAAATGGGAAAGAGAGCTGTAAATGAAAAACAAAAAAAGGAATAAGAAAGAAGAGGGAACAAAAACGGAGAGAGTATATCAGTTCCTCACCAATCCTATGTCAAAGGGGTATGCACTCTTTTTGAAAAGAGCCATACCTATTTTTGACATTAGCATTCAAATAATCGCTCTTCTGCCTGAGAAGGTCACTGTGGATCAAGTGGAAGACGGCAGTCATCTGGAGTGATGACTGTCGGTGTTAAAAAAGCATCAACAACATTGAAATAATATACAGTAGGTACTACTTCGTTGTGCTGACTTCACTAAACAGCCGAGTCAACCGCTAGTGAGGGTTCGAATTTCAGTTTAGGTTGTATCTTTTAGTTAATGGTGTAAAACACTGTTACTGCTCTGCTACAGTGCTAAAACTGGAGCTAGCTTAACCAAGGTAGCTGTACAGTTAGCTCGCGGCTAATGCTATTAGCTCGCGACTAGCGCGATTAGCTCGGTGCTAACGTAATTAGCGATCTGTTTACACTCATTCATCACAACTAAAATTATCTCTATCTGTGTAGTCTCTCGTACTCTCGGCGACAGTATCACAGCTCCGATTGTTTTTTATTTATTCATGGATCAAGAGTAACACAATCACAAGGAGTCATGATAGCCAAGATGGCGCATTAGCATTTCTTACCGGAGCTAAGGCCCGCTTGCAGAGGCTCTCCATTCCAGCTGAATCCTCACACAATGTAACACCCTGACGAACGAATAACATGTTAACAGTCTGTACCAGGCGAATTATGGTGAATTTCTGAGGTCCGTTTCAGGAAGCAGGCTCAACAAACTCTGAGCCAAATCCTGAGCTCAGGGTTGACTGAGCCTGAGCTGGAAAACTCAGAATTTTCGGTTTCAAACAGCGCTGATCAGAATTAGTTCAATCAATGCAGAGTATGTTCAGCCTGAGGGAGGCGCGTTCACCGTGAGCACAAGAAGCCATCATCAATGGAGCACAGATGATACGATTCACAACGACAGAGAAAAAGAAACAGAGCCGCGAATCTCACTCCAACCCAACAGGAGAGTTTAATGTCGGCGTATGTGGAGGATGAGCACATTAAAAAACATAAAATTCAGCTGAAACCGCGTGAGCTGACATGGAAAAGGGACTGCAGTGTGTTCACTAAAGATCTCTGACAATGGGACAAATACATGTTGACGTCACAATTTTGGTGTTGTTGAGTGGCGTACTCGGTAGAGCGTGTGCATCTCACGCAGTCAGCGTAGGTTTGAATCCGAGCCGAGTTTGTTGGTTTAAATGGAAAATGCATTTTCTCATGATTATATTGCTATAAATGAGTAGTCTTTGTGGTTGTGTGTAATCTGTGGCCTCTTAAAAATTCCCATTTTAATTTGATATCTCTATTGATTTGTTCAGCTGTATCTACTTCAAATCAAACTGTAGCCTAATACATTTGGTCCATTCTTGTATTATTTGATTTGTATCGGTTCATGTAATTGCTGAATAGTTGCTACACCGAGGGGCCGACAGAGGTTTACTGTATCTTCATCAAAAAAAAAAAATTTAAAAAGCTGCCGTCGGTGAAAAATCTAATGACAAAAAATTAAAATAAAATCTGCTGCGATTATAATGAATTAGCCACAGCCTCCACGATGTGTGATGAAACAGCTCTAGAGGTAATAAATCCTCCAACAAGCTCTACTGTAGCCTAATGATCCGCTCTTTGCCTTTAAATAAGTTTCACTTCCACGTCCACGACTTCATTCACTAAATGACATGATGTCTCTGCTTCCTGCTCCACGCTCAGCGGCATCAACCTCAGGCTAAGATGGATCAAACCTGCCACGGAGCAGGTTTGCTTCACAGCACATGTTGCCGTAGCGACTGACTCAGCATTACGCTGATCCTGCTTTCTGAAACGGAAAACTCTGAGTTTCCGTCATCTTAGGCTCAACATACTCAGAATTTCCACTAATCTCGCTTCTTGAAACGGACCCCAGTAGAGCTGAGACACAGCTATACTATAACTAATTAATTACTTCCTCAGGCTAGAAGAACTATAAGATAGGGATGCACCGATGCATCGGCCGATGGTCAGCTCGTTGACTGTCATCGGCCATCGGTAAAAAAAGATGACATTCACCGATGGCAGTGGCCGATGTTTATGTTGGTTTAAATGCTGCATGAACAGCTGTGCTGGGAGGAACCTTTCTTCTTTCTTTTTTTGGGGGGGAAGATATTAGTGGTGCAACGGATTGATCCGTGATCTGTTCGGATTAATATCTTCAGTGCAACACACATGTGATCCGCGGATTGATTTGCAGAGTGCAGAGCGGTCATGGCGAGTGGAGGAACGGAGGAGCCTGAACGCCCCTCGTCATTTAAATCCCCTGTATGGGCTTAAAACACCGTTAGAGAAACATCTCTGGTCACTTTTTTTCCCTAACCTCCGCCTGGCCACGTGTATGTGTTTACACCGAAGCCGGCGAGAAATCAATAAATGGAGCGGTGGATTACGTAACTGTCATTACGTTACGCAGCGCGTCTGTGTCGGTGCCACAGAGACAAGAGCTGGGACACAAACACCGCAGCGGTGGCGTGGTTGCATGCTACACGAGAGAGACGCCAGGTGAAAGGCAGAGAGCCTCCGTTCTCACTGGAACCAGTCACAAGTCATGTCGTTTATCACAGTTAGGACTCTGGGGCTTTTTAATTGAGGTAAAAATGTAGCATAGCCACTGGAGAAATCCTGCTTAACTCTTCTTTCAGTATAGGCTACATTCACATATTAAAACTTGTATCATTCTGTCTCTGTGTTACTGAGCAAGTTGGTTAATTGCAAATAAATGGGGTTAGGGAGAGAAGTCTATGTAATTTAACATATTTGAGCATTTTATTTAATAAAAATAATGGCATAGTTACTTTTACCATGTAGCAACTCTATTACTAACTCTAGGCCACTGTAAGTGTTTTAAGGTCATGTCAACTAAAAATTGACATTAAAGATTGTTTTTGTTTCATAAATTTGTCTAACTTAATTTGTGCTCATTAAATAATATGATGAAGAGCTGAAAGATTTTTAAAATACAGTAGTTCAGTAATTTTTCTGTGGCACCAAAGACGGAATAAATAGCAAAAAGAAAAAACATCGGCATCGGCTAAGTTGTAATTTTAAACATCGGCATCGGCCCAGAATTTCACAATCGGTGCATCCCTACTATAAGATATTACACAAATATGAGAAAGGAGCAGCTGGGATAGTGGACTTAGGCTACATGGACTGACAATGGTAGTGGATCCATCAAAACACCAAGATGATTTCATCATCAAGGCTGTGTTGTATAAATATTGAGACTGACCACATCCTAAAACATTGCAGGACAGAGAAAGGACTATCTCACCGTTGTCAGTCTCCTGGAGAGGTTTTTTGAGCCATGCCACACATCAACAGAGGTGGGTAGAGTAGCCAAAAATTGTACTCAAGTAAGAGTATAGTTACTTTAGAATAATATTACTCAAGTAAAAGTAAAAAGTAGTCATTCAAATATTTACTTGAGTAAGAGTAGAAAGTACTTGGTGAAAAAGCTACTCAAGTACTGAGTAACTGCTGAGTAACCTCTGATTTGTTCGTTTAATGATCAGCGTGTAACTGTAGGCCTAATCAAATACACAGAAATATAATAGCAATGAAAAAATTCAGATATTGCCAAAGATTTAACAACTAGACAATAGCCTTTATGACTTTTTTTTAGGGCTGTCAAACGATTAATTTTTCTAATCGCGATTAATCGCATTTTCCCCGTAGTTAACGCGCGATTAATCTCTATTAAAAATATACACTAATATATTGGGGGGGGGGGGCGTGCGGGCGGCGCAGCGGGGACCGCAGCGCAGCAGGGACAACTCCATGACACTATTGTGAGTGCTTTAGGACGGCTGAGAATGTGAGAAGTGGCGTGTTACTGAAGTTTGGTTGAATGAGAAGCAAGGTGCCAGGTTTTGGCCACACATCAGCTGATCAGGACAGGCAATGGCGAGCTACGCTAAGTTAGCTTCACAGACGGCGAGCTAAGATAAGTTCAGGCTGCAGCCCCTGCACTGGGCTCCAGACACACACAGCTCCAGCTCCAGAGTCACAGCAAGCACACACACACCCTAAGTAGTTCAATCAAACCCATAGTTTGAAACAACGCTCAAAACAAACACAGCTCACAACTAAGCATACAAAGTTCGGTAGCTTAATGCTAACGTATATGTAAAATCTCATAGACAGGCTAACAGTAATTAGCATTCGCTATCGCCATTCCCTCGTCCTCCCGGGGTAGACAACGAGCTAAGTAACGTATCCGCACACTTTCAGAGGTTTACCGCTGCCTGGTTAAACTCTTTTTATGAGATTAATGTTGGTCTCATTGATTAAATTTAACAACTGTGGTGGCAGTGGCATTAGTTTGTTTGCATGAAAAGCGAGCAGGACCGAGCAGGACTGCCTCTGGGCTCCGCTCTCATTCTTCTGAAGGCTCCGTACCGCCACCTGCTGGACTGGAGGAGCCACAGTCCAGCCTTCCGGTCCAGCAGACAGATGACAAAATGGGCCGCGATTAACAACGATTAAAAAAACTTAACGCGTTATTGTTTTTAATTAATCGCATCGCGATTAACGCGTTAATTATGACAGCCCTACTTTTTTTTTTTTTTTTTTTTACAAAGTAACATAATTAAGACAAATTCAGCCGCAACAACTTCCATAGGCCTATGAACTGTCTGAGACTAATGCCAGACCCAGGTATTTAAACCCAGAGTGGGTGGTCCAATGATTGGTTTCTAGTGAAACCAAAGTCACATGACCACACCCCCCGAGGCTCGAGTCACATGACCACACCCCCCGAGACTCGAGTCACATGACCACACCCCGACACTGGAGGGATGGTCATGTGACTAGGAGTCACATGTCTCCAGGTGTGTATGGGGTTTAAATTTCCTGGGGAGGAAGAAGAATAAGATGACCTGGATTACTGAGAACCTTCACCAAAGACGGTTTATATTGAATATCTTTGCCTTCACGGATGTTATCCACGACATACCAGCTAGGGCTGACGTCATCCTAATCATTTACTAGCCGCAGTTTCTCAAATATGAGGCGGAGTGGCCGTCCTGTTTACCGTGGAGATTTTGTGTGCGGTCACGTGACTGCCTGGCTCTGTCTGATTGGTTAAACGGAGGAAAACGTCGCGAGTGGCTACATCTGATTGGTGAAACGCAGTCATGTGACAGAGGCTCGGAAGTATCTCCGTATCTCCATTAAAACAAACAATTTGCACATTAGATCGATAAGAAAAAGTAGCGAGTAGCGACCGGAATGTAGCTCAATGTAACGGAGTAAAAGTACCGCTTCTTCTGAAGAAATATACTCAAGTAAAAGTAACAAGTAGGCTGCATGGAAACTACTCTTAGAAGTACAATTTATCCAAAAAGTTACTCAAGTAAATGTAACGGAGTAAATGTAGCGCGTTACTACCCACCTCTGCACATCAATGGAGTGGTGGATGCCCTTATCCTTGAACCTGCCTGTCTTTGGATCTGTAATGTAGGAATGATTTGAAAGACACTCACACTTACCCTTATTCAAGTCATTGTAAATGGTGATCATTACTACTTACTGAAAAGTGCAGAAATCTGAGGACTGGCATCAGTGCAGATCTCGGTTAGTGTGATCTCCTGGCAGAGACGATCACAAGCTCTGACAAATCCTTCCTTCTCCATAGCCACTGAGTTTCAGTTGGTCTCCCTCTTGTCAATATTTTCAATGGCTATGATCTTTTTGGTTTGATTTTCCATAACAGAGTAAGTGCAGTACTGGGCACAAAATCCTGGGCTATCCATTCGACCATCACCTGTTGAAACATATGATATAATATAAGTTAAGTTCTAGTTGACTGTGCAGCTACAAAAACTCTGAAAATGAGGAATTAACTGTTACCATTATTGTTATTATTATTGATTGTAATTTCAAAGCAGGACTTACCCAGGCCCACAACACTTGGCTCTGACTGAAGCTCGCTGATCATTTTCTCCCTGTGTGTCTCCCAGAACTCTTTGATGGAGTCAATGCAGTAGTGGTCCTGAATACGGTGAAAAGTTGTCCTGTTCACCATTTTCATGTTCATAAATTTGAATAGTAAGGCCACTTTGGTGTAATTGTTTCCTGACAACAAAATATTTGTTAAGAGAGAAAAAATCCGCACACCATAAGCTCCCTTCAGAGAAATTTAATAGCGTGTGACGTTTCGAGCAACACCAAGCTCTTTTTCAAACTGCTGTATAAACAAAATATTTGTTGACAGAAGGAAGTCTCCGGCATGCATCCCATATTTTAATGTAGGCTGGGAGGACCACCTCCACACAGTGTGACCGCGTGAACATATCTGAAACACAAAATATCACTATCGAGTGACTTTTACATCTATGTCCAAGTAAACACATCCATAAACAACATCATAACCATACCCATTCAACTACCGCAGCTGTGCCCTTCGCTTGGATGACCACCTCAAATGGCTTAGCTGCACCACAAAGGCGACTGGTGTGGTGATCTGTCTTTGTGCATGCACAGACTGGTATCTGTAAGTGCTGGACGAGTTGTTGTAAGCTGCTGTGGTAGATTATTGAAGCTGGGACTCCAATTACATCTTCACAAACAACTGCACTTATTTGTGGAACATCTGAGGACTCTTGCTCCTCCACTTCCTCCATGCCATCACAGTCATACAGGGTGTCTTCCAACCTTCTCTCTGGGAGATCATCCATGTTTATGTTTGACTCCAGGGCAGCACCAGTCCTACTCACAGAAAACCATAAGAGAAAGCATAATGTGAAACTTGCGGCAAATTAAAAAAAATACTGAAGTGATGGCTGAAATATTGCTTCTCACGTACCTCAAAAAAATACGTGGCCTGTAGTCACTGTCGGCACTGTCATCCGACTCGTCCTCGTGCAAATGATAATAAGTACGGTCTGAGTCCTCCCACTCGATGCTACATGACGAAGTGGAAAGAAGTAATCTGTGACATGCCTTGGATAGCAAAAGGTCACACAAGACAATACATAACAACAACTACAAAATTACTTACGAGGCATTTCTAAGATCGTTGAAAGCATCCACGTTGACTGTGGCAGCAGTAACCTGGTTTTCGTTGGCTTCCAACTGTCCAAATGCAGACAAAGTTCTACTGTCAAGTCCCTCAGCTTCATGGCTTGAAAAAATAGAAATAAAACTAATTGAATAACATAGTCATGGAGAAAATACAGTAACAAAGTCTGATGAATTTAAGTGCAATATACTGGTAGGCTAAAACATAACAGATTACATAAGGCCAAAAGAGGTAGACAACGATGCACAGTACAATAAAATTGCAGTCAGAAAACTAGAAAATTTCCTCTTGGGAAATTTTGAAAGGGCACCGGGAGCTACTGCCGTTCTAACCATCTCTGTCAACATGGGAATCAAACCCACGATCTTAAGGTCAAGACAGAGCTGATCAGACACATGATCATCTTTCTATATGCACTGATATGGAGGAGCTGTAATCACATGAAGTTACCTGTGTTAGAGTGAGAGAGAGAAGTGCGCGCTTACGCGCGCATTTGATGTGTTTGTGTGTCTTTAACTGTAATCACAGGAAGTTACCTGTGTGTGTTAGAGTGTGGGAGAGGAGTGCGCGCTGACGCGCGCATTTGTATGTTACCTGTGTGTTTTTAATGTGTGTGTGTGTGTATAACTGTAATGACATGAAGCTGGTTCTAGAGTCTGTGTGTGTGACTGAGCTGGATCCTGTATCAGTCTGATTTAGCTGTGTCTGTGTTTACAAACATCTTAACGAGCTCCAGGTGGATTGTTTATGGAGTTAACGACCCTGGCCTGAGGATCAGAGGTTACCATGACAACTTGAGCTGGTTGCCAATGACGATAGGGGCCCCCAGGCTGAGGCAGACAGAAACGTAGAGAAAAAGAGCCATTTTCTGCCTCTGCACTGGTCTCGCATTTAGGCTTATTCTGACAAAACGGTAGCTCCTATCAGAACAAAACACGGATCAACGGTGCCCTAAGGCCTTCCTGAAAATTTTGGTACGATTTGGTGTTTCTACAGTAAATATTTTGGCGACACGGGCAGTTTTAAAACATCGGTCCGTTCTGCTCCTCTCAGAAAGTTTTTGTATTGGAGTCAATGAGGCGAAGAGACAGACATGGCCGCACTCAGAGGCTGCTAATTCAAATTCTGTAAGTCTCTCTGATATTTTGAACACATTGTGGGAGACACAACAAGTTTGTCTACAAAACTGTGAAAAAATTATGTGTCTACAGTGTAAATTGTGTCCAAGAGGAGTGTGGAAAGAGAAAGAATCAGGAGTTTTTCTGGGCTCTCTCCCACTCTAGCTGATGACATCACGCACTCTAGCACGAACATTCCGTGCAATACACACCCATTATAATCTCATAATTTCTCCAAAAATGATCATGGTCATTGATCAGGGATTGATCAAAAACTATTCAACCTATCAAAACGTGGAGTAATACACCAATACACAAGACTTGTGTCTACTATTTAAAGTTTAAACGGAGTCTCTAGGTGAAAGTATGCCTGAGCAGTAGACGTTTGTTAAACTCCAATGTTTGGTCTTTTTTGTTCTTCTTTTTTTCGCTCGTCCCATAGACTTCAATGCAAAATTTTGCGCAGTTTTTCGCGACTTACGTCGCGAAAAATTCGTATACTGTTGAAAAAAGTAATAGCAGCACGATCCCGATCAGGACGCACGTTTTGATATATAATATGTCCTGCAACTCTTTGAGTTGCAGGACTAGTAGCGAACCGAAAATCGTCCGGAAGATGAAAAAAAACTAGAAAAAGCATTTCCAAGAATGGAAATGGTGTGAATGCAGAATGCAATGCTGAATGAGCTGAAGAAATTGTTGAAACAATGCTGAATGAGCTGAACACATTGTTGAAAGAAAGACTGAAAGAAAGAAAGAAGAGAGAAAAAGAAAAGAACAGAAGGAAAGAAAGAAAATCGAAAGGGTAGAAAGAAAGAAAGAAAGAAAGAAAGAAAGAAAGAAAGAAAGAAAGAAAGAAAGAAAGAAAGAAAGAAAGAACATGGGGTAGAAAGAAAAAAATGTGAGCTGAAAACCTGTGTGTGTGTATGTGTGTCTGGGTGTGGGAGCCTGACAGTCTCAATGTCTGTATGCAGAAGTTAAAATTGTTTATAAGTGCCACAAAACTCCCCTCTCCCTAATGATCTGATTGATTACACCTGGCAGCCTGCCCTCGGAAGTTGCCATGGTGACTTTAACTGCTTATATTTTGTTGTGTGGAAAAGTGTTGTGTTTGTCTGTTTCTGTATGTGTGCATG